>DWNR01001690.1:0-14480 GCA_018250455.1 Polygonus leo | reverse complement strand
TAAATAGACAGATTATTATAAGTATATTTGTATATACCTACGCCTCATATAATTTGATGTATTTCGTCGACGGTAAAGTAAATATCCCGTGTGACGATGTAATTTTTGCTTGTTTTTGTAACATTTTATTACATTTGGAACACAAGGGTAGAATCGTAAATTAAATGAAAGATCCATCAGTTCGGGAAGGAGTAAATCAAGGCGGACGGATTGCCCCTAATAAAAATTATAAGAGGCACAATGGCTCGAATGTGCGTCGGGACCGTCAGGAGCTGTAAACTCTTGCTATGTTTGTTTATGGTGCACTAAAATATGTTATAAACTAGATAAGTATAATCTAAATAAAGCTGCGTATAATTAGTATCATAATATTTGTGTTTGTTCCCTTCGTGTTCTTCGAGAACTGTATTAATCTTTTTCTTGACAGCGACGTTCTTCATTTCCATGTTATTTCTTATTCGACGTGATTAAGTAATGGGATAAAGAGCGAATTCCCAAGTTAACTGGTTTCATTGTTTCCCAAATTAAAAGTTTAATAATAATATTGGTTGAGAGGAAAGAAATAAATGTGCGGCAATATTTCTTTGTTCGCGCAGCCAATGGAGCGCGCTCGACGTTGACGTCTTGCCGAGCTTTTTGTGATGCTCTTATTATATTTTTTGGTGGCATTTTTTGGATGATCTTATTTGTTGGTTCAATACCTGGTCGTAAATCTGTTGAGGATGAGGAATACGCAGGTGTGCCAACCCCTTTAGTTGCCAAGTATTTACTTATGCCGCTGTGTATAAAGGCAAAACACGACGGCCATTTTGTGTCATATCCATATTTATATTCTCAGCTCATAACGCAAACACGTATTGCATACCTACATTTTTCGACGTTTCGACTGAAAATATAACGCATTGTTTTTGTGAAATATTCTCATCACACAGCCGAGATGAAACTCTTTGAGCTGCATATTAATATCTGATGAAATCAAATTTAAGAATTGCTAATTGTAAAAGCTTACTTATATAATTAATATAAAATTTTCATTGCTTCAATTTGTTCACATGTGTTTTATATTACCATTCGTTTAAATAGACTCCACGAATCTATATTTCGACATCTATATTTCCACGAATCGATAATTTTATTAAAAATGTTATCACTTTTCTTTTAAACACGTAAACGCTCTATATTTATAAATTTATTAGTAAGTTTCGCATAACTTTAATGAATATTTTCTGCTACTGATTGTAGATTGCTCTTACAGAAGGAATGTTCCTATAACAGTTACTTCCAGTTTAAATTAATTTTGTATTTAGAGGATGCCCCATTTATTACATTCACAAATGTAAATGAATGCTTTCGACTTACTCGTTTACGTGAGAATATTTGTATTTATTTTATTTATGGAGAGAGAAGCGCGAGGGCGATGTGTTTATGTATCTTTAGATTTAAATACGAGTTTACTTGGAGTAACTCTGGAATCCATTAGTTAATATTGGTTATCTATTGTAAGTAGTATGTGGCCTTTGAACGTTTTCTAACAGCTTGAATAATTGAGGATTTCAGTTTCATTCTTCTAGTAATTGAATTGGAAGAAATAAATTTAATTACTAGTATAATTTGGTTGTTGTTTTAAGATTAATTTGTATACTTTATTATTAGTTAAGTGTTAATATCTGTCACTGGATATTTTAGAAGGTTTAACCTGTAAAGTCGAGAAATCAGGGTTAATAATAAAATTGGACAATGATTAAAAATACAATCGAAAAAAGGGAAAATTTCAAATATATGACTTTAATAGTCTCAATTTCTAGTACTAAATTTTTAAATTTCTCAAAGAACTCAAGATAAATACTAGTCTTACATAAGAAGGAAGCTCATTTTACCCTTTTCGATCAACATTGATAAACGTATATCCATAGAGATATGGATGTACTATACAGTAAATATTTCACTAAATATTTACTGTTTTAGCAGTTTACTGTTAAGCATTGTTTATGCGTCATTATAGTAATTTACTAGTCATAGATGTTTTCCTTATCCACCTTCTGCGATCAGATAGACTACAATAAATTAAATCTTTCTATGTTTCGTACGTTCAGCAGTGTGCCTATTTTATGAGTTGGATGGAACTATTATAACGATTATCTTTGCGAAAAGAAGCAAGAAGAATCAGAATATATAACAATAATAATCAGCATTTAAAAATGATAACGAGTTGTAGTTGTAACATATGTTCTTTTTAATAATTTTATTTTCAAATGACACTTACAAAATTATATTTTTTTTTGGAATATTCTAAATAACACTATTATAATTTTACAGAAAACGAAGTGATGGTTACAAAATACCTATCAATAAGCTCCAAAAGTTCTACATACCTACTAGCCTACCGGTTCCGATGGGCTACCTTTCACATTTGTTTCTTGTTTAATAGGTAACACATATTTTTCAAATGTCATAATTAAGGGAAGAAATAACCCCATGCAGAAAATGTTATGCAGTTAAAATAGAACCATAAAGATATCATCCAGTCAGTAACAAATTGTTCTTATATATGTATATTTAGAATGTAGATAAATGATAAAATATTACCTTAATGATTTAAAATACGTACTTAGAAATGTAAGATAATTCATTACGTCATAGTAAAAGCATTTTCTCAGTAGTACATATTTTAATATGCAGGTGTTGCAGAAGCGCCACAGCAGATGTATCCGCTTGTCAATTGTAAGCCAACAAGTTTGTAAAAAATGACTCTATTCTTTAAAAATCCATATAATTATCTTAAACAAGACGAAAATAACGTATTAATATTTAAAACGACAAACTTAAAGGGTAATAGTGACATTTGTGAATTTAATTTATTGTGAATTACATTGTCCCAACTACATGTATTGTAGGTCACATCTATTTGCTTCTAATCTGATGACCGTTTAAGGATAAACTTGTACTTATGTAATTATATAAATATGTGTAAGTATCTACTAATTTCCTTATATCTTATTTGTGTGTAGTCTCTTGACACATTCCTTTGAATGGAGTCATTAAAATCGAGCTGAATAACGGCTTTATAAGATGTTCTTTCTGATGTCAACTTTAAAATTTAATGCGGTGAGTTATTGTTAGTACATTCGTGACGATTACATGCGCGCTAACGAATTTATGTCCCACTTGTCTTTCGCCCTCACTGCGACCATCATAATGTCTGAAATCAGTATTTTCGGATCTTTATTGGTTTTCAAAAGGACTGTGAAAGTGGATTTGGTGAAGCTTATAAAGTGTAATGAGAAAAGTGGTACCTTTATAATTACGTATTTATTGAATTAAGCCAGATGTTTCAAAATAACTTTATTTTGTTTATACGTCCACAGCGTATATCGGCAGGTAATTGTGTTCAATTGTAAGAATAACTAAAATGTTTGGCTTAAATGTTTATAAGCATGAAACTTATAAATATAATGATACTTCCCGTGCAATAGGTGTTAGTTAACAACAGAAAATGCAGTACAAGCCTTTGTTTATTATAAGTAAATATCTACTGTTCTGATGTGCGTATATCAACGGACGAGTCGAACTCGGCAGCTACTCCGTAAAACATAAATATTATCGTTTAGAAGGCCGTTCTCAATCGAACTTATTTTTCCGACTGCCGACAGTTATTTCATATAAATTAATGGCGCAAGTCGTCACGGCGCAGACGCCGACTTCTATTTATAAACTGACGAATGAGACGCGCCGAGCGCACGCGCACGCGCCCCGTCATATTCCAATTACAAATAGCTGTCATCGGCTCTACGCACCCAACATGTTCTGTTTCTCGTGTTTCGAGTAAACTTTATCTGATTTCAGATATTTTCATGCAGCGTCGAGAGTTCAGCGCTCCCGTTTTGCGCGGTAAAATAGGTCAGTGTTGGCGAGTGCGAATGAAATGAGAGTTTTTCATGCATGCGTGTTGCGGCGTCGTAAAAAATAAAATTATGAATTATGATTTAACCGATGTCGGTGAGCGTCTCTGTTCCGCTCGAGAAAACGGAAGGCGAGTGAACGAGACGCAGGGCGGCGCACCGCGGCGCGCCGACGTCGAAAGGGTTATTATATATGAATTATGATGACGTTGGCTCTCCGTCGGCGGTAATATCGTTATGAATATGCTGCGTTCCTCTCGCTCATTGGTGGAAAGCACATCCGCCTCGGTTGGTGCGGGAACGCCTCCGGTGGTCTTTTTTTATTCCTTTATTGACATTCAGATATGCACATTGCGAGTGGCGATGCACAAACTGTAATATTTTGCCTGGAACAGAGATAAGTCGGGCGAACGAGCGGTCGCACCGAGCATTTGGGATGCAAATACAGCAGACTGTCGTATGTAAACGAACTTATGCTACTCATGCGGTATAGGCGCCCGCTATGAGACCCACTCAGACGTTTCCTGCATTATATCAATTTGCATTTCAGCAGGTATCCACATATCTTCCTACCTAACCTACACAATACATTCATGTACACTTGTCGATGGTTGGAGGGAAATTTAGGACAACATTACATATCATTCTTTGAAATAAAATTATTCTAGCTTTATGTTTTCAAAATAACTATAACAGAAATGCAAATAATGTACGTTCATTATAGTTGTTATCTACTTTATATACAAAATAAAATTCCGCAATGAATCATACTAAATAACAGTATCAGAATGAGTTAAACATTTACATGTACTACATTTTTACGCACCACAGGATTACTCATCTTTTGTACCTATTTTTAATCGGATGATAAAACTGGTATTATTCGTAAATCGTCGAAGCGGAAATGTACCTAAGTAGGAACCTAAACTAACCTAATGTAGGAATCAGACTAACATGTGTAGGTATTTAAAGTAATCATACCTACCTATTGGTAAACAGTGCCTATTCCTTTCAAAACTAACGGGAACTAAAAACTACGGTTGGTTTAAATTATACACATATTGGTTGAGGAAAACAGCACACGATGAAGGACACCAATGTTTCCGTGGGCTGGGTTAAGTGGGTTGCGTGGCCCAGTGCGTGGCGGATCAGTCGTGGCATTCACCTTGTTGGCGACGCGCCAACCGCCATCCGACCGGCCCGCGCTTTCCCCCTGTATCATCTGTTGACAACATTTCTTCACTATCATCATTATGCGCGATTTTATTCTATTTAACTAGAAGCATCCTTGAAAGCGATAAAATATAAATGTCGGCCACCCAAGATGATTTGGGGTCGAATCTGGAAGTTACCTACCGGTATCTAGTACTTAAGTACTGTAGTAGTAGATTGTTCAAATGTGTTACCTATAAATTTGGGTATGGATATCTGAAGGGTAGCCACCAAATTTTTTATTATATTACCAAATTCGAAGGTACATGTCTCGTTTTTCTTTCTCAGGAATGGTTAAGTGTATAAATTGAAGTATCGTTATATAATCGTACAAAGATTATAGAACTCTACCTCTCATTAAGAGAAGCTGTAACGCCGTCATTTTTGCAGATAATCCATGGAGAATTGCGAATGCCGGTTATATTTAAATCTTCAGCTAACTTCGCAGGTATGTGGTCCAGATAATACATTAATTGATTGAGCTTCTCAATCTCATTTTGTGTGCAGGTACTGACATAAAATATATTCATAAGAACTTATCATATCTAATAAAAAAACCCGGAAAATGCAGTTTTAATGGCGATTCTCAAATATAGTATCACTATCGGAAAGACAGAATAACACGTTTAAGCTTTCGATATAGTTTTTATAGACTGTTTGAATAAAAAGTACAAAGAGCTGAAAAACATACTATAAAAATGGTTTCACAATAATTAGCTACGGCTTACACAAAAGATAAATATTAAGTAAGAATGCTTTAGCACATATCAAGAAGCAACCACCGTGACCAATATAATGCTCAGTTGCGCAATTTTAATTTGATAATGGGCCCCATCACTAACTTAACCAGACGTGCCTATTTGTTCGTGTAAGATTACAAAAACTTTTATTGCCTCACTTTTACATATTCATTACAGCTCCGGAACGTACATACAAGTAATAAAGCGATTTCCTTGTTAAATGAGCAACGAATGCCGCAGAGAAATAACTGAACCCATCTCTTTCTTCTGAGAAAGCTGTGAATTTGTCAAAATTAAAATACAAAGGCCTCGCAACTATAAGACTTGTAATTAATAAAACCATTGCTTGGAAATAATTGGCCATTGTTTTGGGGCCCCGGCGCAGAGACTTCGCAGCGCGTGTTGGCTCACCTTCTTCGATAATAATGATAAAGCTCATATAAAAACTTACCCGAAAAAGATAAAAACAATAAAAGAAAAAGAGTATTTTGGCAAATAAGGCGATGTGAGTTCTTTATTTCGGATACAACTTTTCTTATACAAGTTTTTACTTTCCTAAACCAAAAGTTTCAATTGTTACGTTTGTACTTCTCCCTATATTTGAAATCCATAAACCAATTAGTATAAGATCTATGTTGATATGCTATGGCATTTAAACGTTATTTCCACTTAGAATTAATTAAAAATATTGTCAATTCATAACAATATGAAAATGGTGCAATTTTCACTATTTTGCTGCACATAATGTAGAGTTAATTCGCAAATCGTCATATTACTTGCACTAACCTTTAAAGTATATTACAGTATAAATTTGTTTATTTTTTGTGTTTTAGAAGTAAAGAAGTACGCAAGAAGTATGGGTCACCTGATCCTTTAATGATATTTTTAATTTAATGAAGTAAGTGTAATTCATAAAAAGTACACAGATAATATTTCAATTAAGTAAAAGCAGATCAAAGGCAAATATTTTGTGTCATTAAAATCTTATTGGATTATTCTAATAAAGCAAAGTATCTGATGTTACTAATAATTATTGTTTGTTATTATGTTTTTATTTTTTTTTATTGTACGAGCATGCAGTCTACCTAATGATAAGTGATGCGTTGCTACCGCTGAGGACTAAGATGTTGGCCTTGCGTATAAGTATAGCCGGACACTACGCCTCTCTAGACTGAAACACAAAAATTGACGATTGATTAAAGAAAAGAATTCACGGAGGATTATCAGCGTGGCCATGGTATCTCCCCGGCCGAACAACATGAATTTTACTACCTGGTGGATCCTGTTTATCCCATCATGTTTAGAGATGTATACATTAGACTATATAACGCTAGTTTCTTAACCCAAATGTAGGTATACCTATCAGTAGTGTATCGTTCAGTGCATTATGAGTTCCACGGACAAAAAGTAACCAATGAAAACTTGCAAATGAAAGAGTCACAACTCTATTTCAACTCCACTCGACACGAAAATTTTCTTCCTAAAGCTTATGTTAAAAGTTGAATTAATTTCAGTTTGTAACGAAACTATTATGATAACTATTTTCAAATAAATTAGTGTAATAGTAGTAGTTTAATAAATCTTATTAGAATAAATTTTAGTATGTTCAGCGCCTATGTGGGTCTTGTGGGATTTATTGGATTAATTGTGAACAATGTTTAAACAATAAGGAATGATAAGATTAAAGGCTAAAATATTTTTGTAACATAAGAGAGCAACGGCCGTACTTTATCTGAAGTCAAGTCGTAAATATAATGATCGCCAAATAAAATAATTAAAAAATATTAAAATTCTAAAAATAAAAACACACACAGCAAAGAAACCACAATGAATAGTAATTGCCATGTATGAATAAATACATCATTCCAAATTATTCTTATATTAACGAGTATGCAGCCGAACTGTTTCAAGTGGTCACTGCCGCCCATGATATTTGTGATAAATTTGAATCGTGGAAATTAAAATAATATTAATATTAATTTTAGCAGGCATGTAAGTAAGTGATAAATGGCAAAAGTAAGTGATAAAAATTATTACTTATGAATTTCGGTGAAGGAAAACTTCGTGAAAAAACCTACACCACTAAGAGATTACAATAAAATCAAGGATGTGTGGAGTCTACCAATTCGCATTGGGCTAGCGTAGTAGATTCCTTTCTACATTCCTACACATTGTCAGAAGAGACGTGTACCCAGCAGTGGGGCAGTAATGGGCTGTGTTTTAGTACCTATGTGACCGTTAATGTCAATTAGTCTTGTTATTTTATGTTTGCACGCAGTTAGAAATTGTTCGTATGAAATATTGGTCCTATTTGAATTTGGTCACAATTTCATTGATACTAATGAGGACTAAGAAGATGGGTTTGATGATGGACTTGTATAAGTCCGATTGGCAAGCCTCCCTCTCGTCTGCAATAAAACTGTTTATAATTATCTGCTACGGGGTAGAAATTAAATTGAAAAGCATGTAATGCTTCCTTGATGCGTAAATTCCATTATAATGATAAGTACAATGGAATTTACGCACTTAGGGCGCAAAAATGACACTTACATGTTTAAGACGCTGAAAAGACGTGGTGCTGGTATAGGAGTAGGCACACCGCGAGCCGCAAATGTACATAAAAGTTATATTTTAACGTATTGTAGCTTTATCTGGCATACCTACCGTGGTCTGAAAATGTTTGTAAGCCGATACTCGAACAAGTTGTAGCGACGCAAGGAGGCGGCCTTGTCTGGCGGCACCTATGGCAGGCCGGAGCTCGCAAATCTGTCATGTTTTAGTCTGTACTAGGATTGTATGAGCAATACAGAATGTTCGGCTTTAACTGAACTGTGGTAATATTGTATTGTCTTATATTATGGTAATATAGCCAGGTATAGGTAGCAGTTCTGAGGTGGGAATTGCCAATTTTGGATGCTTTTGGGGTTTTGTAATCAAAGGGGTTCGTTTTAAACTTTTAAACCATAAAATATTACCGATACACTCTGCCTACCCCGTTAGGGATTTGGCGTGAAGATATGTATGTATGTATGTAAATATTACCGATCTCACACGTGAAAATATTTTCCAAGTCCTATAAAAAGACGTTACAATTGTACTCTGTATTTGATATTGAGTCTGGCTTCTTCCATAAAAACATTTCACGTGCGCCTTTTCTATAAAAAACATTTCGGTATCCCAACCGAAGTAAGCAAATTAGTGACCAATATTTTTTGATATAGCAAATCTTGTGCGTTAAAGATCAGCGATCATCTAAAGCGAATATCATATGTGAAATATTAGTCGTAAATTTGTCGGTTTGTCCGTTTGTGCATGAGTATAGTTATGTCGCTCGAGGTGTCTCGGATTGCAATAATCTATCGACACAACTACACGGGCTGCACCACATTCAATACATTGCAAGTGCTATCTTGCATACTATCGCCATATTGGACTTTGCTGTAAAATCGATATAGATGGCAGACATTTCAATTGATCTTACTGAGGAATAACAAAAGGAATAGTAAAATCATACATATTGCTATCTATTAACCATATTAAAGTATTTGACGAGATCTCTTTGATGTATTGAATATAAATTATATTTTCGTTGATTAAAATTATTTTTGTTGAAGGAAACATCTAAATGGCAACCGTAATATGATTTATTGAGAAGTGAGAGTGAAGTTGTTTTTGTATGTAAATTTATTGAGAAGTGATTTTTTAAATTTAGTTAGAAAATTTCTTGCATTAAATGTATTATATGCAAAAGATATAATTCAATTTCTGTTACATACTCAATTGCAAAATTTACGTACATACTTTCTATATATATTTTTTTTATTTTTAGAGTTCGAAAATAAAGAATGCCCATAGTACTTACTCTATTACTAAGAATTTGCTGTGCCTCCGTTCATCTATCACAGGCCTGTATCTCATATAACAGTAGGAAATTGAAAGTTTTACACAACATAGCACATTACGATAGCAAGCAAAAATAAATGGTGGTTCCCATACAACAAACTCGTATCTTTGACGTGTTTACAGCTGAAATCTATACATATAATAAAGCTAAAGAGGGTCAAAAGTCTGTACATGGAACATATTCCAAAAAAAAATGGCTGGGGATACTTAGAACCGATAACAGAACACGTTTCAACAGTTTTTAGAATTTTTGTCTGTTTGTCTGTTTATTTGACCGCGCATCACGTAAAAGTGGCTTAACGGATTTTGATGCAAACTTGACTAATCTGTCGAGAAGACCCCCGGCCATGTTTAAGGCCATAAAATTTCAACCCCTAAAAGGAGGGGTAGCGGGCGAAGCCGCGGGCACGGCTAGTACTAAATATGTTTTCAAACTTTAGTTAGGTACTAGGCCGATTATTAAAGGATTTAGTAATATTTAATTCCCAATAAAAATATCGGACAAGCCTTCGTAGTTACCAGAATCGCAAGTGAAATTAGGAAAGAACATTTGCCATTCCAATAGCCTTCAAATGTTTTAAATGAACAACATTAAACTCAGCGTAATTAAATATCTCGATAAAGTGCTACGGATGATACTCGGCAAAAACAAGATTGCCTAAAGAGCGGCTTGCATAATTAGTTTGGCCAGATTTGTAACACTAAACAAAAACATAATTATGATTAATTTCACGGGCCAATAAGTATGTGGTACTACTTTAAGTGGAGCTGCTTTTTAGAATCGAGATTCATTTTATGTAATTCTAATTATGTAAATATTTCTTAGAAATCAATGATAACGTACGTGATTTTAGAAATTGGAAGACGGAATGGATGGAAGATGTATTAAATGGCATGGTATAATGATAATTGAAGTTAATGGTGAACCAGTGGAAGATATCGTCAACTTTGGGATTGATGGCATTAAATGTAAGTTGACAGATTAAATGTAGATAATAGTTTAGGCTGAAAATAATATTATTATAAGTATGATTCAGTCTTGATACTCAGGATAGCTACGTATTTTGATCGACTTCAAGATAAATTCTATGCTATGCAAAGATGGGCACGGAGTGAGTGGTACACACACAAACAGATTAGAAAAAACCATTATGGTTCTTACTTTTTGATTAGTTAACATATAATAAGTTTTATGCTTCCATTGCAATTCTATTTTTTATAATTACTCATTAAGGTGAGTACAGAATTTGCACTAATTGTAGGTGTTCATTCTGATGAAATATAAATAATACGAGTATGATGTGTATAATCTTTTTAATAATATTCATTCAATTAATATAAAATACTGGTGTCTTCCGAGTTTTCTGACTCAAACGTCGTAGCACATTGCAGGAAAATGTAGACTCTGAAAAAAGAAAATTACTTTAGATTCATTGAATGCCAGAGATAGATTTTTATTAGACCAATATCAGAATATTACACCCAAATAATTGTATAATTTATATTTTGCTAGTTATATTAGAGCAGGTAAATCTAAATTGATATTTTGTTATAGACTAAAGTATTACACACATGTTACTTTTACATTCCAATATATGTAGTTTTTATTATATGTATTATCTGGTTTATATTAAGAAAATACTAGTAACGTTAGGATATATACATATACAATTCTATCACAATTTTACTTTGAATTTTATTTGAACGTTATAGTGGGTGTATAAGAAATAAATCGACAGTGTCTTGTTGGAAAACAATATTATATTTGAAACTTAAGTGGCCTAAGCATAAGTACACTCTAATTAAATAGGTACCTAGTATTTGCAACAGTGGATATTCACAGACAATTGAGGTGTTCCTGAGCAAAAGAAAGTACTTAGGCAGATAATTTTACGTGGCAAGTGCTCGGAACGATTCAACTAGGGCGATGTTCTGTCGGAAGTTAGCAAATTATCACTGGCTCGTAAAATTAACGCTTCTTATCGATCCAGAAATAATTTTAGAATTAAAGCTCGCGTACGACTTTGTACATTTATGTGCGATAACAAAGATCAAAGTCGCGTGACGGGCGCAGACAACGTTGCTGAACTTATTTAAAACGTAACAAAATGTTTTCAATTTTATTGCTGATTTTATGTTGAATTCTTTAAACACGTATACTGGGGTGCGTGTGTATTCCGCGTCGGTGTCGGTGCACACATTAGATTTGAGCGGGTTGCGATAAGCAATAATCTTCTTTAGTGTAACGCAGTAGGGTTAAAAATTGTGGACGTTGAGGAGAGAATCTGAAATTTGCCTGCTGGAAGTGGCAGTTCCAAGATAAGATCTCACGATGCCGCAATAAAAAGCGCTCGTAGCTCGTCCGTTGTGTAATGTGCATTCAAATTGCATTGTGCGAGAACTAATTCGCTTTAGGCCGATTCGCATGTTACGATAAACACATGTTTCGATTAAGGGCCGGTAACGCCTCGTTGGTCCGGTCGCTTGAACGCCTAGAGACAGTTGTGTCTATCATGTACTTGTTTGTTATTGCGAAAAATCTACATATCGCAATGTATTTATTTGCATATAAGAACTCTTGAAATACTACAATCGCTAGGATTCGTGTAGTTCGACTGAAAAGGTACCACCGATCATAATCCTCCGTAAAATCATATTATTTTGTGTTTCGTCTGGAAAAGTATGATTACTAATCATATTCAATCTCGTGGGAAACAGCTCTCAGTGGAAGCTACTCATATGTGGTCTGAGGTAGAACTTCAATCGGATTTAAATGTGATAACATACTTAAGTCAATATCCAGTAGTAACACTTATCATGAGCTGGATTTCATGCTAGTTGGCTGTTTTCACGCTTAACAAACTAAAATAGGTACATTTTGCTAATATTATTTATAATAAAATGTAGGATTAAGTTAGGAATTGAAACAGCAAGTTAGCTGGTGGTCCATCTGATTATATTAAGTCTGATATGAATGAAGATTATATGAAGTGATCGTAATCAAGTAACTGTAATTATGTAACTCTAATTACTAAAACGTAGCACGTAGCTGTGTTTAACGTTGCCTATATCTGAAAAAATAGTCGTGGCAGTAATGCTTTGGCAGATAAAGACAAAAAGTTTAAGTTCTAAGTTTTTTTGAATTTCAAAATAAACTAAACTGCGTTTTAAACTGTAAATAAAGGCAAGAGAAATTTCATTCAATAGTTGCTTGGGTATATAATAGCTTGGGTATACTCAAATGAATGTCATGCGAACGTTCCTAAGGAGGCACTTGAAGAGAGACAAACGCTGTATGCGAGATAAGAGTATGACAAAAGCTATTGTTCTGTAGACCAATTACTCGTAGCTCGCGAATTACCTAAGCCTCATAATATAAATTAACCGACGGCAAACAGCGGAAAGATTTCTCTAGTTATACGCCAACACAACAATTATTCGTAAATCACTTTACTATATGTTGAAATTTACGAGAACCAGCTCGCCGAGGCGCCGACCCGCACTTTAACGTTCCTCCACAACCACGCGATTTGTAACTAATAGCCCTACATCATAAGGTCTACTTTCTTGCTGCCACAGCCCTGTTGGTAGAGAACACGAAATTCTGTAGCAAAAGAGAATATGCATGGCGATTTCGTGATGAATATTCATTTCCTACGGGGCATGAAATTTATTGTGTTTTACATTTATATTCAACTCAGCTGTCTTATGTAACGGTAGCGGCGCGGGATTAGCGAATTGTGAACGTTCATACTAAGTCGGGATACAACGCTATTCTTTTGTATGCGTAAATACCCATTTGTAAAAATTAACAATGTTAAACTCGTTTGGGTTATTTGTTGGTCATTTACATTTAGCGTGGTTATTTTGAGACGTTGCTAGCGATGATCTGGTTTTAAGGATTTGTTCACACACTTATCTTCATCGTACATCGATCAACGAAAGACAGATGTGTGAGACTGAAAAACAATAAATTGTTCAGCGAGCACAGGGCTCTCGCTCAAATTATTTGACATTTGAAATAAAATTTGGGACGCAGTTAGTCATCGGCGGTCGAACTCTTCGATCGACACACTTGGCACCTGTCGAATATTTAGCGCATAAATCCATAGCAACCGCTCGATCAAGTCTCGGCTTGATGGATTCTGAGCTATATTTAATCAACGCGGTACGACACGCCGACACATTGTTCTCTCGATTGGATTGTACAAGTGGCTACCTATTGAAACAAATTTAGTACGTTAAGCTGAATATTGCCCGATAAAGCTTTTTCATTCAATCAAATATGATTATGTAAACGGGGGAATTGTTTTTCAACTGTTACCGTTTTCGAGTTTGTGAATTTGTTTTGTGTAGAGGAAATAATAAACACACATCCAGTCCACCAGATAATAAACAATTACCACTGTTTCGTAAAAGAGTACCTATGCATATAATTGTGATGCCAATTACATTGGAAATATCTGCTTATCAAAAAGAAGTTCCTCCATGTTGCACACTTCAAATCAAAACATAGGCGAAACATATAGGAGAGGTAGTAGACGTAGTCCCACAGATGAATATCCAAGTTCCAGATTGCTATTTTATTTTACTTTTAAAGGAATAATTTATATTAAAAATATAAATATATTTTTAAAGGAATTATATTCAAATTCAAATTCAAATTCTTTATTTCGGACAACAGAGATCCATTAGTTAGTAAATACATAAACTTAAATTCTATGTT
>DWNR01001689.1:0-14480 GCA_018250455.1 Polygonus leo | reverse complement strand
TCTACCACTAAAAATAGACAAATAAAAAATTTTATACAAAAAATAAAACCGACTTCAAAATGCACTAAAAAGTATAACATAATTTAAAATTTTGATGTCGATGCAAAGTGTTTTATGAAGTTTTATCAAAATTTTAAATTATTTTATACTTTTTAGTGCATTTTGAAGTCGGTTTTATTTTTTGTATAAATTTTTTTATGACAATATCTGATCAAAACTAATAATATTCCCAATAATGTCTTCCTTTTATCCAACATTCTTTGATGACAGCTTATTATACCTTAAAGGTCGACAGGTAAAGAATGCTTTTAGCATTAGTCCACCTCTTGTAGACCATAAAGGACGATTATGTGCGTACGTACGAAAAATAAATAAAGATACTCTTTGTGGTTGCCTTCGCGCTGTGATATTTTGGTGTTATGAATTTTCACTCTTGTTTGAAGATGGGGGTCCGAAATCAAGCCTTAAAAATTTAACAACCTCAAAAACACGTAATTTGATAACATAATTTAACTACAGAGCAAAAAATTGTTGTTTCATCGTTTTAATAGTTATTAATTATTGATATAGATAATTAAACTGATAATTTAACTGAAACTGTTTTGAAACCCGGAATGCCAAACTGACCACACTATCTATATATATATAAAAGGAAAACTGATTAATTGACTGACATATCAACGCACAGCCGAAACAACTGTACCTAGAAACTTGAAATGTACATGTACAGAAACTTGAAATTTACATGTTCCTTTCATGATCTAAGAGAGCACTAAGAAAGGATTTTTCGAAATTCTACCTCCAAGGGATTTTCGACTTCTACGCAGACGAAGTCACGAGCAAAAGCTACATAAATAGCGAATCTACGAACTTAATCATTCATATTATCAAATGAAAAACATTACCGACTCCATTTAGACTTTAATACTAAACAGGTTTAATAGCAGAGTTTAAATAGCAGAGGCATGTATTATATTGTTTTTATGAGTTACATGTACGAAACATTTAAATGGATGGTTAAGATGGTAATTGAATAATTGCTTGCAGCATTTGTGCAATGTTAAACGGCAAGACGTGAGCACAGCGGAGAGGCTGGGAGGGTGACGCCATGGCTCCTAGATCTTCCTCAAACTGTGACTCATCGCACCAAGTTCGTGACCTGGTGAGCGGATTTTGTTTACTGGCCCGCTATACTAACCTTCGGGATGACTAACATTTTGCACGTATTAGTAATAATTTGTACGTGGAAATTGCTTTTTTATCTCCATTAATTAGGTTGGAAATACCATTAGCCGCCTCGTGTCGATAATACGCGTATTAAAAAATAAAATCAAACAACGTAATTGCCTATTTTCCGGTAGCTTCCAACATCCGGTTTTCACTTATCTATTGCTTTTAAAGAGTTACACAAAGCATTTTAATACATCGTAAGATTTGTTAAACAGTAAATATTGTAAAAAATATCTAGCGCATTTAACTAAGAATTAAACAAGACTTTGACTCGTCAATTTCTTTTGAAAATGCTACAAAGCTATTCAGTAGATACCTACCTATCTTTGTCATTGTATACAATAAAATACGTATTGCGACCATTATGCGTGTCTTTTATATGATATGTGAAAGGACCACACTCAGCTTCAATACTTACGCTGGATTCCTTTTATTCAAATAAATAAACTTAATATAAAATAATCATACTTTTAGAAAAAAAACTAACTAAATCACTAGTGACAAGGCTCAACCCTAATTGTCATTTTCAAATTAAAAAAAACGTTGTTTTCGCGCGCTTTCCGAACAAATTTTAATGAATAAAAATAAGAAGTAATTAAACAAAACAGTGGATGTTTTCTTTTTATTAATACCAAAATCGAAATTCACATTTTATATTACAACCCCATTTACTATCTAGATTTTAATCAAACTTGAAACATAAAAGTTTTGTTTTATCATTCTACCATTCAAAGAACAGTCATATATTTAAAGTAAACTCATCTATCAATATCACAGACTGCTTCCAATTTTAAGTTTGCGCTTGAGTTCGTCTTACTGTACATGCAGTGTACAGTTCACACGAACTACGATCGCGATACATAGTTATTTGCGCTATATTCGTAGTTATTCGTAGATCTTTGCGTAAGTCGCAAATAGTGTAACGAGCATCCGGCTGAGCACGTCTTATGATAATACCTGTTCCATACCTATCCGTGATTACGATGACATGACGCTACCCATCGATTTATTATTTCCTTTTACATACTGGGACGAGATAAGAAACTAACTGTCAGTTCAGCAGCAATGGATCATCTTTATGACCTTATTAATTAAAAGATTCTTTATATATACGTAATACTTTGATACATAATATTAGATCACCGTCGACATCAATGCCTTATTAGTAAAATAATCAGAATCATTTACTTAATTGATTAAACATTAAAAATACATGAAATGCGTAATTCTGTGCAAGAAAAAATAAATATACATATGTAAACACGTCACATCAATAGATGCGTTATGTATATACGGAGTGCATATGCATGCGTGCGTACACAATAAAAAAAAAGGTTTACAATCTTCAACTTCATATTAATTATTAGCTGACCCGCGCATCTTCGTTTGCGTCATATCAGAGAGAGTGAGTCAAATATTTCCCGTTTTTACAACATTTTTCGTTGATACTCCGCTCTCATTTGTCATAGCGTGATGATATATAACCTATACTTAGCCTTCCTCGATAAATGGACTTTTCAACACAAAAAGATTTTTTTAATTTGAAGTTAGTAGTTCCTGAGATTAGCGCGTTCATACAAACAAACTCTTCAGCTTAATATTATTAGTATAGATATATGCAGTGTTAGTTGGTAATCTATTGCTACGTTGAACGCTTGATGTGTTCTAGCAGCCTTCTTAATACGTTCTCCAAAACAAAGCATGCACTTCTGCCTTATGGCATTGGCGATGATGGTTCAACGATCGAACTCTCTAAGGTAAGTTCTGCCAATAATTTCTAAAACTGTACTCAGGAATTTTTCGGTTTTAATAAAACATATATAGCTACTAACGTTGTACTGCCAGTAACTTTAAATTTCCAATAAAAATAGAGGTCTGAATCGAGATTTAAACTATCAGATCTCTTAAGTTGGACCAACTTAGACATACATAAAAAAATCATTACAATCATATTTGTAGTTTCGTGAGTGTATCCCGACCATACATCGTGACAGGAGATTTTTATTTAAAAAATGGTAAACGTTTCTGAAGTATCAAGCCAACCAATTTTTAACTATTAATACGAAATACAACGTGCGTCTCCAGTGGGAGTTTCCGTGATGTTTCTATTGGGAAATAAGCATTCTTCTACGAGTACGATTAAGCGGCGCTATCTTTGGCGTCGCGTCTTACTCCTCTGTTTTTATATCAGTGTCGAACTTTTTATATTAGTTTACGTAACGTTAGGGATGCCAACATTGACGCAATGCTCAATCGAAACGAAAGATATTATCTCCCTTCCGCGTCACTTTTGATTCTAGCGATTATTATTTATATAAAAATACCAGCGGCCTCGGCAGATTGTTCTGACAGCACAGAATTTGACTAAGATTATTTCTGAGAACTCAGATTTGATGATGACTCGAAGGAACAGTTTATAAGAGAAAAAGGAAATGTATGTTTTTATATTTTTCCCGGTAGTTTTCCGATTTTTCCAGTTTTACATTAAGTAACACATTTAGCGAATTATTTTTTCCTTTATAAGGATAACTTAATGTATGGAACCAAATTCGATCCAAACAATTAATCGTATATGTTGAGTTAAATCAGACATACATTAATATTCTTGCTAACAATTATATACTACGGCCATTAAACCAATCTACATAAAAGATACTCCGTGAAAAATTGAGCCTGCTAGAACCAAAGTGGCCTAACTGCATTTTAAAAATTTTGACCTATTTGGATCTATGTTATTTAAAAATGATAATCTGCAATATTAGAATAGACTAAAATTGTTTACACGATTTAAAAATCTATATATTAGTAGGTACATGAAGCAAAAACTTAGTACCCCTTTTTACGTACATTACGGGGGCATTACATTATGAAATTTGACAGGATTCAAGTTTATATGAAGAAGAAGTGCAGACAGCTAATATTTTTATTAACATTGCATTAGAAGTACACTAAATTATTAAAAAAAAGTTACACACACTACCATCCGTCTGTTGTCAACCGGACATGAGATTATTATCTATCACTCAATGTCAACAATAATCATTGCCATACACTTAGTTTAATCAAGAACATATACAAAAAACGGTTTTCTTTAATTCGGTCGTTTTAAAAAGTTAATTGTAGGATAAAGGTAAAAGGTTATATTACATTTAAATGTTATTCTCAGTACATGTTTCTGGCATCATTTTTTCCCAATGCAAATTCCAATAACATTAGTAACATTTTGTATCCCTATTCATTATTATATTCAAATGTACAAACCAGCCAACTAATATGATTATGAACTACAATACAAACTTCAAATATTCTTTTAATCTTCTTCAACTAGTAAGCTGAAATTCGTGTTATTGATACAAATTGTTGTTTTATTGATGAAAAAACATTTTAGTTGTCCAATTTGTCCAAAAAAAGCCTCAGTATTCTATGTATACATATGGGTACCAAAAGTCAACTTTATGAATCCAATAGATTCGGAATAAATGTAAAGTATAAGGGGAAAGTATACTGGCTCCGTTTTGTCAAAAATCGTTCGGAACCATCTTCACAAGATTTCGCCCTTCTGTCATTTTTTGCTTTGTTAATTAATCATTTTATTTACAATTAAATCTATACTAATAAACTTAGATTAGGCATTTGTTTTGTGTTAGCAAGTGTAGCACTCGCACGTCGATTACCGAAACAAGAAACTGTGTTCAAAGGTGACTGAAGTAATGAAAAATAAAAATTTAAGTAATTTTATTTTTCATCGACTTCGGACATTTCGAAGATTGATTTCCAACATTTGCTATTTATTATTGCCTACTATTAGTAAGTAAGAGAATCAATACTGGGCTACTTGTAATAAAAATATCAAAGTAAACACATTTTTTTTGTTGAATAGTATGGAAAATATGGCTAATAAACAATTTATAGATTTAAAATTCTTGCACTGTTAAAACATGCACACAAACATTTTCTCATCTTGTCACAGGTACTCAGTTCCGAATTTCTGATGATAAAGGTAAATTTGTTTGATGCTAATATAACAGTTCGTAACACAAACTATCACTTTATAGGTTTAAAGTTTAAGCCTCGCGGAGTAAAAGGTAAAAACGTAGTAAAGAACAATTAATCATAGTTTGTTATATTAATGCTTATTATTTATAATCCATGAAGATAGAACTAGTTACTGTTCATCCTCAGATATAACCCAGTAGGTAAAAGTCCGACCAGGTTTTTTAAAAAATACTTGATTTTTAAATTCAATATTCATGTTTGCTTTTTATTAAAGTAAAACACCATCAGGAAACCAATATAGCTGAAATATTCCTAAAAAGAAGTCTAAGGTATGAGAAGTCTACCAATTCACACATGGAACTCTTGAACTCGATGGGCTATGGCCTAAATCATTTTAAATTTGAAAAAAGATCTGTACAGCGCAGTGGGAAAATAATGGATTGTGATAAGTATGTAGGAATCCATATATCCATCAACGTTTTGAGGTCCTTTGCAGGATTCTCCTACTATGAGCCACGCCACTCAGTCTTGTGCTATATAAATTTAATTGCTTCTTGGTATTTTTGGAAGGTAGGCATATTTTAGTCCTGATCTGATCACAAATTACTACTCTTGGGCACTGGGATGATCACCTCACATAAAATGTGACCACACATTCCCGACTCATACCCCAATTGCATACAAGTTTTAATGTGTAATAAAATGAAGTAAAATTTCGGCTTTTCTTGGAGTACCTAACTTTTTCACTTACTAAAACAATAACGTATGACTTTGTTCAACCTTCCTCAAACCTAAAAATACTCAAAACCGCAAACCAATGCATGAGGAGTGCGTATTTTTTTTTGAGATGCAAAAGGAATTATAATACCTTGTGAAGGTAGCCATTTAGCAGACCACGAAAAGGTCATTCTACTGTACTAAAATTATTAGAAGATTATCAATTTTTCTGCGTAACGTTGTTAAGTTGATATCGCCGAGTCATGCTCAAACACTAGTGACTTTAACTCCCTTTCTTCGGCGAAATAATAGTTAAAGCAAAAAAAACTGGAATCAAGATAATGGCAGCTACGATGCTCATATAGTTTTCTAGCTCATAAAGGCTTAACGAAAATAAAACTAGGTACTATAAATATTATATTATATTAACCATTTAACTATAATCAAACTAAATGCGTTTGCTAATGTACGGCATCCTGAAACCGGCAATATAAATATACGTATCCTAATATCAAAAAAATGTGTGGCAGAGTGCAACACAAGTATTGGCAATCTAGAAATGTAGGCCGACAGTGGCGATCTATCGTCGATGGTTGGATAAGTAACGGCACCTAACTAATTATCTATTAGCGGCAACAATGGTCTCACGTCGGCGGCCGCAGCTCACAGCCTGCGTCCGCGCCGCACCCGTTACATCCTCCTGCACTGGGCCACACATTAAACTTACATATCGAATCCATTCGCGGTATAATAGATCCTATTTCATTTACACAGATATCAAACTGCCGTGCTTATATTCGACACACCGAAAGTTCCAAATTGTGCCCTATACAATTCTCGGCGTAATCTTTTGTTGCGTTCTCGTTGCTTGAACACGTTATCTGGTGCTACTGTAGACTATTTGACGCCTCATTATACGATACATATGTTAATTTAAGAGCATCTATAATATAAGATTAAGGTCTAAAATAAAACCGCTAAAAGCCAAATCTTGCAAACGTGTCTGTTGCTACTCACGGTTCCAAAAAGAAATATTTGTAGAGTAATTTTATTCCCACCTATGCAAATTGCCGTCCAGTTTTTAAAATTCACAACTTTATTTGTATTTGCTAAGCGTTCCGCGTAAAAAGCTAAGGTTTTACCTGACCAAACAAGAACACTATCTTCGCGAGCTATTCCCAGGCACATAAACAAATTCTGATCACACCGGCTGCGAGGCGTCGGAGAACGGCGTCTTACTTAACTACGTACTCCACTTAAATTATTCCGTCTACTCCATTCGTATAAATTTACTTGATCTATGCAAAAACCAATGAAGAGCAAAACTTTGGTTTTATTTTTGAACAAATTATATTAAATAAGATCAAAGGCTTATTATAATTGCTTATTATAATTATATTGTAGTAAATCCTAGAACAAAGTGTTTTCTGTACAATACATTTTGATTATTCTGCACGACATTCCAGTTCAGATTGTGCCGAAAATTATCAACTAGCAACATGCATTTTGGTGGAAATAACGGTCAAAGAATTACCAGTAACAACGCAAAAAATGTCGCTGGCAACTGTTTAATTTTTTATTTGGTCACTTACGTAAATTTAAATTAATCGGAATGAAACAACTAATAAAGTCGGAATCTGTTAACTGTAAATAATAAGTACAGCTGTAACATATTTAATTTTTAACACTTACTTGTTTAAAAATATGTATAGATAGGGGATTTAGTCTAGGCAATGCGCAAGCCACCGTCTGCGGAAAACGTGTTTCCTCGTAGCTGCGATTATGATACATTTGCATAGCATACGGAGCTTCAATATAATTTACTGCAATAGTCTCAGTCGTTAGTTTATCTGTGCCTGGTTCGACTCATTGAACTTTGAAATTATTTGAAAAAGACTCATATTTGTAGTTATGTACAGTGCGCCAGAAAGAGGTCGATGACTGAGGATATGGCAAATACTCCACATATGAGCCCACTAGACTATCTACTGATATCGGTAAGTGGGCACAAGATTCAGGCGCTTGCTATAACGGGATCCCGCTGGCGGCTCTGCACACAAATTAATGGCTGCCGCTCAAGGCCGCCTACAAGCAATCGACATAGATACATCGGTTTGTCGACTATGAGAACACGGCGCCTTCCGACTCACGGTCAAGATTGAGGCCGAGAAAGCGGTCTCCGCACAAGCACTCGTCGACAAAGCTTGCGCACCCGATGGTGTCTCAGAAACGACACGAAAACACGTAATGCTTTAAGTAATCGAATGTTAACTGAATGCAAATTGGTTTTCAGTAAAATGAAGTAGTCAATCGAAATACCAAATAACGAAACGGTAGAAAAAAATTGTAACTATTGGATTTCAGTGAAGGAGAACTCTCTCCTCTTTTATTAAGAATAGAAATTTACGTCTCGTCGAGTCTATTCGAGGTAATGTAACATACATATATCTAATTAAATCCTTGTCATTGAGAATACATAAAAAGTGTCGTCAGTTCGGTTGTCCATTCACAAGTTTGATGTAATTAATTTGAATGGGTGGAGCACAAAAGTGATAGCGTCTCTGGCGGCAGGTTTGCTGCTCGGTTTTTGTCTACTCGTGGGTGTACTGTTACTGTTAGCCGAGTTTCGGAGCGCCCGCCAGCGACTAACCTTGATATGTACTTTCAGTTACGATGTCTATTTCGCACTTCTCTTGTTGCCGCTGTCATTTTATTGTGGTCGAGTAACTGACAAAAAATATCAATCAAAATTCTAGCGCAAGAGCCCGCGGCACTCGCACTCACTCTTACCTAGTATTCGGTGGAAGAGAAATGGTTATTTCAAAAGTTAAATCGTACTTTTGCTGCACTTTACATATCATATAATGCGTACTTATAAGGCTGTCATACTTATAAGCATTGTGTGATTCTAATTGAAGAGTGGATAATATTAGCCTATATCGTCATAAGAATTTAGATTAATTAATTTTATTTACGTATGCTGCTTTTATCAGAATGTATATTGCTAGTGCCATATACTATATTGTAGATCTCGTATGTAATAACGAATAACAATAAATCAGAATTGATTCCCTCTTTGAATTCGAACAGAATATAAAAAACTTTGGCTTTTATAGACTACACTTTAATTGAAGATTGGGAAAAATGCGAATTGTAAATTTAAGTGGCAATGATGTTAACGTAGATATTTATGTTATATAAATTCAATAAATAACATTATTTCAATCAAAACTACGAAGCAACAAGCGCCGTGCAAGTTCAGTGACTCTACCTTACTTTCTGACTTGGCAGGAAGCTGTATTCGCGTTTCAAGAACCTGTTTGTGCACCCGAATATATCTTATATTTTACTACGTATATTTTTTAGTATTAGTAAACACCACTGCAGCGTTCGGTTCTCTCATGTACGATATCTAAAGTTTTATAAATTAAATCACAACTTCAAAAACTATACCCCCTAACAACATGCTTGCATGTGCAGATCTCGTAGATACAAGTGTAGCAGTTGTTCGAGCCGGACCGGCGGAGGTTCCGTTTTTTCCAGCTAACAGTTAGCCAGATGATATTTGTCTCGCACGTAGCTGTGAATAGTAACATAAATATGCATTAAATAGCGTTATAAAATATTTGGTTAGTGCAATAGTTGTTACATAACAATTAGCGAACGGTCTAGCCGGCGACGTGGCGCGGGCTGCGCGGGCGCCGAGTTCGGGGTCATTGGCAACGCGGCCGCAAGCTGCCACTTAGGTTCAAGGGTATCTCGGCTAGGCCTACATGCTAGCAGAAACCTAAGAAGAAACACATTTTAGATTTAGTATGACGAGACCAAATGGATGTCCCTAACAAGACACACATAACAAATTGAAATGTATATATTTCTATACTTGAACTAGCATTCAAAGCTACTGTTATCATTGTGTAGTTTAAATCGAGTACCTATACAAAAAAATAAGGTATTGGCAAAAATAAAATGAATTTTACCATTTTTTTCATTTTTTTCACTATTTTACAATAACTAATCATTCAAGTAAAAAAATAATATATAATAAGTATTTCTTATACATACCTGTATGGCTCCACAAATTTATGAACATTACAGCTGACACAAATAATTGATTACTACATTAAGATGCAATAATATGATTCGCGAACGCGACATGTAAGCCGGAGGCAATTCGCAGTTCTTTGTCATTAGCGTATTCTCACGTCTAGTGCATTAGCTATTTTGTCATCGCGCACCGCACTTGCAATCCTCTATTATTTCACATCTCCTGGTATCACTATCCTCTAATTGCTTTTAGCATCTTCATACGCAAATTGGCCATGTAATCATTTGGCAAATAGACTCTGCAAAGAAATCTAAATACACTTTAAAGTTCGTCGTCACTTTGTTTGATCTAATCCAAACACGGATGAGTAATTAATACAGAATTGTAGAGCTATAAAGATATAGTAAAGTACACCTATTATAATATAATATGTAAGTGATATTTAATGGAATAAATTAGCAAGAGTTAAAAAAGGTTAATTAACCTATGTCTATGAACTACTTAGTAACAGAAGTAGGATATAAATTTTATTTTACAGTTTTGTGAATTTCCTGCAAAAGAGTAAACCAAGCGAAAAGAACGAAATGATGCTACATGAAGGATACTTTCTTTAACAGCTAATTCGACGACTAGTAAATTGTTTATTACGGAGCATTGAAGCCATTATCGAAATCACCATACTCTACAATATTAAAAAAAAGAAGAAACACTATTAAATACACTCGTTTTAAATAACCTATATTTTTTAATATCACGTGAATTTGAAGAGATAATATGGAACAAAAGGATTTCGGATTCGTTCTTGATCATCTGGCGGATGATTGATGACAAGTGAGTGTTTCATTAAGTATTTATTTACGGGTCTTATGTGTTCTAAGATCATAGGTTACAGGGAAATCTAATTTCAGATTATGAGTGTGAAACGTATAGTTATTAAGGTACCCAAAGGAAAAAAATAATTAAATGTCGTAAATGTCGGGTTTCACTCAAGTTTTAGGCGGTGTTAACTATATAACTATTTTGTAATGCAATTATATGTAAATATAATTATACCTATAATAATTAATAGCTATCATAGTTATAAGCATCTTGTCCGTGACCACGAACAATTCAGATAAACCATGTGATTGGAGTTCTTTGAACACGGTATTATAATGTATGATTCGTTCCTAATAGGTGTTTGGGATAATTAATTTGCAACGCGCGAAATAACTAGTAGTATTATTAAAACATTTTATTTTTTAACAATATTTTCACATTATGCGCCCAACAGAAAACACTAAATAATTATAAGGACGTCACGTGAAGGACTCTAGCAATTTGATCGGGAAGGTACCATAAACACCATTACAATCCTCCATGAAGCAATTCTTCTGTTTTCATTTTGAATAGGCATGAATGCCGGCTAATCTTAAACAAGTGGCGAGCATTTAAAGCCTCAAAGGACAATCTCAGGTACGAATGAATCTAACTTGGCTTGGTTACAAAAATGTCCATATTAGACAGAAACTACTTTCCACGAGATGAAATGAACTGAATATATAAATGGAATTACATATTATGTAAAAGTACGATTAAACAATCAGACCTCACAAAATAATTTTCTGCAAATTGTACTGCAAACATCACATTTTACCCTGAAAAACCTAAAGTGATGACAAAGTAGGTACAAAAAATAGCATAAATATCTTAGTTTACCGCGCAATTAGTGACGGTGCAAACGTGCAAAGGCGTTGATGTCTAATACGAAGCGCGTAATGCGCATACGCGTGACGGACGTTGAGAGTTATGAATGAGTCTTATAATATATGTGACCATATAATTATATACTACACTATGTCCATCTAACGAGAAATAATGCACGTTAAATTGAATTACTAGAACTTGTATAATCAAAACAAACGTGTGTACTCATTTACACACGTAGCGGAATAAAGTGTAAATTATTATATTGCTAATAATGCCAAAATATTGAGATTTTACGTCACTGACACGTGACATATAAAACATTAATTGATACTTTAATGACGTTGATATTTTTTTCATGTTAAAAGAACAATTATCATAGTATGACGTATTGCGCAATGAGTCGCTCAACGTCTCAACACCACATTAAAGTAATTTTCACGTTGAATTATACACTTTTACTTGTGTCCATAACAATTTTTTACGGAAATCAATAACTGTACTTTTTATTTTAATCTTATCGACTAATAATACCCACGAGTAGTAAAACATTATAATAATAAGTAAGGTAAATTGTTTTATGCCACGCTATTTATGAGTGTTACTATATTTAGGTGCATTTTTTCCTTTTTTGTAAGTATTAAAAATGTATAGAGGTGGTAAATGCGAATCGGATTGGAACATCTATACCAACTAATTATTCTTCAGTTAAAATAGTGGTTATATGTATACACACTTGACGGATTTTCGTCATAGTATTTTTATAAAACTGAAACAATGCTTGTGTTTCCGGTTTTTACTCTAGAGCAAAAACAGAAAATGTCAAAAAAAAGACTTGTTGCACGGAGACCCTTTTTATGATCTTTTTTGTTAGATAAATTATATTATATATATATTTTTTATTTTATTTGCAAGACATTTATGGTATGAAAAGCCGACTGAACCATAAACATACTGGGCAGGTAACCTATGCTACCTATAAAAGAGCCCTTGCTGTAGGGAAACTTGAAAATCAAATGCATGCTGTGTGTCCTTTTGTGTGGTGCATCCATAAAACGAAAGCAACTGGATTTCTGCTACTAAGCTCAAGTGGACCTGCTAGTGGTGCCACCGTTACGACGCCACAGAACATTAAATGTTGTAATATCTCTCTATATCAGCGACCATCTACGTAATAAGGATTATAGGCAAAATAAGTAAAACGCACAAATTAAGCTAAATAAGTTTGGCTCATGCCGTCATTTGTTTAAATCGTGTTCGCTGAGGCCTTCCTCATGCGGCATCGATCACAAAAACCACCCAAATGCTTGCCGGATGAGCTAACCCGCCCCGTCCCAACGCACGATTCATTGATTACCGCGTAAAAAATTCAATCATCGAATAAAATAAATTTATTTTAACGAAATTAACAAATTTTAACAATCCCAATCGTGAGTATGGTTTCTTGAGCCTAAAAGGCGTAGTTAAGGTTATCTTAAGATAAATAATGGAGACCTCAGTTATGTGCTTTTAACATGAACATCTTAAAAAAAATTAGGTAGCTAACATACCTCCTTGAAGTAAGCACTGAGTTTATACACATAATAATTTAATCAGACAATCAAAGTAATCTTTAGTTGTTAGCGTTATTGCTCAATAAGTTAACAACGTAACATAATACTTTTATTGAGATAACAATGAGTAGATCCAACCGGATGTCGACTCTCGATGATGAGAACATTATGACGTAGCTCCATACGAATCTTCTCATTAAATTATTAAGTTTAATAACAAATTAACTTTAAAATTACCATTAGCGCATGTCTCAAAATAAAGAAAACGGTGATTGCTCTGGTCCTTCCATTTAGTGGAAATTTAATGTAAGTTTTAAATAATGTCAATTTATACACACATATGATATGTAAGGAATTTTTGTAAATAATTTCATTGATCGACAATAAAAATGGGTACCTACTGTGTAATGTAGGGTTTGTTTTTTTATGTTACACGATGTCTCCGCTAATGTATTGTACTATGAACTAATTTTGTTGATTATTTTTTGTTGGATTAGGTTTACCTCGCAATGTTCTCATATAAATCTTATTGTAAGAATAATACATATCTTTTGGTGATTGTTTTTTGTCTTTGAATATATTGTATGTATTATTCAGCAATTATTTTATTTTGTGCATTTGAGGTTCACGTAACATAAGTAAATCTTCTTGCAAGTATTTTAACTGTATGACGTAATGATCCTTTTGGTTAAAAATATAATAAATTATAATTAATGTAAGATGTTCTTCAGTCAGTGAGGTGTGAATCATATCACCGATAAATTAACTCGTCGGAAAATTATCGTACATTGAAACCGGAACTGAATTGAAGCATCACGTGAACAAAGCTAATTAAATGTGTGAATTATTGTTTTTGTATATAACAGCATTAATTGTGCACGATGGGCATAATAATACGTAAATAGAAAACGAGTCCACAGCCCTGAGTAGTTAGTGCAGTGGTCCTTCCAGCACATGGTCATATGTAACCAACACAAGATGTGGATCATAGATGCGTAGCTGCACGTGAGGATTAAGATATTCGCATCGTGTAAGTAAACCCGATAAACATGCGTCTTCAAAAACGATAAACAAGAATTATCATTAGAATCAGAGTCGTCCCTGACACTAGGTCAAAGATAGTCTGCGACACATATGAACTAAGTTGAAGGGTCTCTTGTTATTGTACTATCTATTTTTAACCGACTTCAAAAAAAGACGAGGTTATCAATTCGGCCGGTATATTTTTTTTTTTTTTTTTTTTTTTTTTT
>DWNR01001688.1:0-14484 GCA_018250455.1 Polygonus leo | reverse complement strand
CAAAACTGATTAACTGACTGACATATCAACGCACAGCCGAAACTACTGTACCTAGAAACTTAAAATTTGGTACGGGGTTCCTTTCATGATCTAAGAAAGGATTTTTTGAAACGGGGGTGCCCAAAAGTGCCCAAGGGGTTTTCGACTTCTACGCGGACGAAGTCGCGAACAAAAGCTAGTAAAACATAAATACTTCTTAAATTACATTTTTATTACTATCAATGGAATCGTGACCCGTAATAATTATATACTTAAACTTAGAATACCTCGTTTGCAAAGTTTACGAAACCTGTTAGAGCTATCGGCCTACAGTGTGTACCAAAGAATTTTCATTTAAACATTGGCAATTGAACGACAATTCAAACCCACGCAGTACACTTCATTTATATAATTTAAATAAACAAGTCATTGTGATAATTACCTTTCCTTATTATAATTTCTGTATCAACCGGAATGTCCACTATGTCCCAAGAATTCCTACATTATGTCAACTATGCATATCTAATGCGATATATACAGTATATCATAATACAATTTGCATTTAGAAGACTTGGCCACCGCGCCTTCGGTTCCAATTATTGGACATTTCAACTTATAATATATACAAAGCGATATTGTTATTTATATGTTAATAAGTAAATATAAAACAGTTCAGTATCTTTTTCTCCTGTTTGTCAATCGGTTTTCTTTTTTGAGTGTTTTATTTTGTAGAGTGGCGGGATTTAGCATTATAAAAAAAACAACAACAATACGTGTGCACCATACACGGATTGTTTCAAAGTACTTTTAATGTAACTTTATAACATATATTTCCGCAAAGTAACACCTGATAATTTTCTAAATAATGAATACACAAAGTTAATAAATATATTCCACGTTACAAACTAGAATTACAAACCTCAACCCTTTGAAATTGTGAACAGGATTCAGCGTTTTCAACGTTTATTAATTGACATTGGCATTTAAACTCTAAAGTTTTTATTCGTTGAATTTAGTTCGAATAGTGAGTGCTGGGCGATCATTCGTTCATACAAACCTACGCCGGTTATAAATTCCATTTGCGGCATGTCCCATTTATACGGGAATCGAGCCAAGTGTCTGCGTTGCGCTGGTATGCGTTACCGCTCCTGAGCCCATTCCCAATGGAAATCCAGCCCTGACAGTAACTTAGTAACTTACTGTCACATTACTAATTCAATGCCGTGTTACATTAAGTCGAGCAAATAGGATAGAGAATATCATTAGCCGTTCGGAATTTAACGTTTCAGACGTATACATTGAAATACTCTTTGGTCTGATTTAGCAACGAGATGAATGTGTGTGTGTGTGTGGTTGTTTGAGATGTTACCGTAGATTGACTTCGATTTGCATCGGTGAAAACTTTTGAAACGTCTAAATTTATGTTTGTTTTTTCACCAGTCGGTCAAGATTATCAAATTGATTCATAAGTTTCAACGTTATCGTTTAGGTAAAGGCAGTATACGCAAAGTTGTCTCTATTATTGGAAACAGAAAAAAAAAAAACATTTTTTTTTTAAATTATGACACACACCCTTAATAAGTAACTACAACGTGTTCTTTAGTTTCAGTCACTTTTACAAATTTTGTTCAGTTATTTTTGTATTGGCAAATGTATCATCGACATTGCATGTTAACCAATTTTCCTGTTCACTCTATTAAAAGGGAGAAAATAAGCATCCTATGGAAAAACCAACTGTGAATCGTTCGTACCTTGTACACGAAATGTTTTGTGTTAAAATGCATTCGTGCATCATCCGTGACCGCGGAAATGAGAGAACATATTGGTTTTACACATAAGTCCCCACTCGAAAATTAATTCCATTCCAATATTAAATGAAGACGTAAGTATGAGCTTCGCCCCTTAACGGGAACCATTTCCATATCCGTCAACCTTCGCTGCGGATTTGCATAATATGACATGTGTAATCCGTATCGTTGGATATTAAGCTCGATGTTCTTAAAATACTGGGTGCTATTTTTTGCACTATAATGCTTAAATTTTTCATTTAGTTTTGGATTATATACTACGCGGATATAATCAATTGTTATCGTTTTGTCTTATCATTTTTATCTTTTCTATTTTTATTACAGTTTTCTTTTATTCAGCATTCAGTTCTGATTTGAACAGTCTTTCCTGCACTTAGGCCATGTTTATTATTTATAAAACATTCACATTTTTAAGTGTTCATATTACTTCATATAAACTTTAGCGTTTGTATTACTACTATATTTGCACCAAGTTTGACGCTCGCATCTTTCTTACAATGCTAAGTAATATTATTTTAAAAGTATCTAATCTTCTTGCTTTCAATCGTGTTTTATATTAAAATTTTGATTTACCGTTTTCCATTGAGTCACTTCAGATTATACATTATGCGCGAATTGTACTTGTAATTATTATATCCATATTAAATTGATCTACTTCGCGGGAGGTCTAATTGACCGGATGTTTGCGATCTATCCATTCCAGTGTTTAATTTCGTGGTCTAAATTAAATTGATCTAAACGCTTCCGCATGTTTTTCGTGATCATTTACACGTGTCCCAGTAAAAATTTGTGGACCGAAAGCCAATTAGGGTTCAATGTGGGTGGTAGCGTTGTGTGTTCGCGAGTTTTTATCCTATGCGTTCTTCAAACACTTATATTCGGCTGATTTAGACCTCCTGCGTCGTGTCAATGAGTCAATTTAGATGATTCTGACGACTTTTACGTATCTATTCTGCTTTGGTAGATTTCTAAACAAATATGAAAAAGATATCGGTTTTTTTTTTCTTTTATCAGCACATTATCAGTACATTACAAGAGGTAACAAAAATACACGTTAAAGATGTCTCGGATATTTTTGATAAAAAATATTAATTTGATAATTACAATTTTATAAAACCAAATTATTGACGTACAAATAGAGAAACGGATGAAAAAGACGGTAGGATTAATATTCTGGTATTAACTGATACAGGCGATACGGAACTGCCACACGGATTAAGATAATCCCACAAAAGGTCGAATTAATGTTATCCGGTCAAGGAGGCTGCAATCGAAATTGATTACTATTTTGTATTACAGAAATTCTAGATTGTCGAACTGATACGAAATTATATCATTATTTGCATTGACATGTCAGTTTGTCGTTGTATATTGAGTTAAAAAAATCAGTTATTTATATAATTAAAAAAGCTATGTTAAAGAATATCTAAATTTATTATCAATGGCACTTGCTCCGCCCCAAAGCATCAAATCATCATGACATATGCGATTTATAAATACAATGATATATGTATATGACATCATATAAGTTATCTTGTCATGATTTTTTATAATTTGTTGAAGTATAAAACCACTTACTATAAAACCAGATTTAAAGCTTGACAGGAATATCAGATTACTTAATTGATTCAGCTGATTCAAATACGGAAGGTTTTATAATATTTTATTATTGTTGGTTGTCTTTCTCATAAAATGGCGGAGTTATGGGCCGTTGTCGCGGAATTAATGGCGCAACAAGTGTGACCTCCAGTGTTGGTGCCGTTCGATTCTTTGTGACTTAATTCTGCTGCTACTCGCCTTTCTGTTTGCTTAAATGTTGTATCTCGATTCAGTTTGTTTGTTTTAGCAATGTATGCTTCGTTATTGTCATTGTCGTCGTTTATTTTTGCACGTAACCCGTTCTCGCAATAATCAATTCTTACTTCCAAGTTCTTCAGACTTAAGTTTCCGAACCAACGAGTGAAAAGTAGACATTTTAAAATTAATATAATTAAATTAAAAGCAATTTTTACCTTTTGTCCGGTCTTTACACATGTCTCATCGTAACATATGGTTAACTCTGGCCGACTTCGGAGACTGGTATAATTTTACATGTAATTTTTAACACTTTTAAGACGTCAGGAAGTGTGTCGACCGTAACCTACCATTAACGCATAATGGATCATACATTACGTTGCTCCAACCGCATTGGGAAATGAGAGGCTGTCAATATTTTCATGGCCATCAATTTTCCACGCGTCATCAATAACGGCATCAGTTCTGATAAAGCGTATCGGTGCGAGAGGTTAATTGATAATCTAATACAGCCTCAAGGAAGCGTGGTTGTAAATAGATGCAGTTGGATCCTCGATGTCATTTATCATAATATTGTCTTGCGGCGAGTTTTCATCTCGGCCGAACTCGGGCAGGTGGGTGTCTCAACATCGTTATTAATTGATCCTGTAGGGTTTCCGTCACATACGTATGCGAGGTATTTGCTAGTCTATAACAGTTAATTACGCGCTTAATTTAGTTTCCATTACTTCAAACGAGTCTGGTCGTTGACATTACTTTGCATTCCACACATTGAACATTTATGTTGCCGTCACGTACCTATTTGGTAATTTGGTCCTGACTTAAATCGGTGTCTGTGTCGGTGTCATTCAAAGTAAATTCTTAAGTGAATCATCACTTTGTCTTCAAAATGGAAAGGATATAGGAGATGTATGTGTCTACGTTTGCCTGATATTATTAAGCGGGTCATAAACCCAATACTTATCATGACAGTGTAAACAGTTTTTTGACAATGAAGAAAATAATTCCAGATACGGCATTATTTTCTCGGGTCGTCTGGAGGTTTCCTCCATAATTGGCACGGCGCCAATTATGTAGGTACGTTCAGTACAATGCAAATGTATGACCCGATGGAGTACACGAAGATCGACGATAAACATTGTTTCACATTCTGTGCCTTTAATTTGATGATCATTGCCAATGTTTGTTTAAACAGTTACTCGGCATTTTCTACTAGCAGCGTCGAATAAACTCTGACGGCGCAAACTAGCCGCTGTAGTGCTCTCGACCCCTCGACCTTTATTCAAACTGCTGGTGATAGACCATTACCAGCAAAGGAAGAACTCTGCCTTCCTTTATTTTCATTTCGGATAAGCTCACAGCTAGGGATTATGCATAAATGGATATATGTGAACTGGTGGGGGTGCCCGTTAGTCTTGAGGTCATCGACAGGTGGCGATTTGCAATTGACGAGCGTGGTTTGCCTATTTTGGTTGCGCATTGTTAAAAGATATAAACGTGTCCCGTTGCGAACCTGTCTCCGTCGCTAGTTCCCATGCCAACTTATCCATTATAACATTTAACATTGACAGCTATTACGTTCGTGAATTCATATATTCAATAATATTCGTCGAAGGCAAAGCTATTGTGTCTATAGTTTGTTTGTGACAAAGTAATATTTATGTGCAAGTCCATCTTAGATTTGTTGCCTACGAAATGTGAATAATGAAAGCATAAACGTTAGGGGAACGATTGACGAATGTGAAAATAAATATGAATTTTATTTTTATGGTACACAATCAGTCAAGTGAATTAATTTTCAATCTCACGGCGCCGTCGATGCCGCCACAGCTCGGATTATTTACGAGATAGGGAACTTTGCAACTAATTTTACGCATTTAAGAATCTTAAATTGATTCTTAATAACGCGTTCATCAATAAAATAGCCAAAAACGTACGACTGAGCGCCGTCGGCAATTTGCCTGCGATTTTATATTCGTTCACTTATCCATTTAAAGATGTCTACGCATATTAAAAATGCGTATTTTTTGATTAAAATAATATCCCTCAATTTATTGCGAGCTATTTAAGTGGAAATTACCTGCTCACGATCGAGCGGAAAAAATGATTCATACGTTGAATAGTGTACAAATGTATGCGCCGCCATCTTTTACAATTCTATATTTGCTTAGACTGAAATTCATTTGCTTCGAACAAATACATATCGATATAAGAATGCTATTATTCCTATGAATATGCGTTTAACAGAATTGAATTTTCTTACTTCAGGTCTTCATGCAACATATTTTTTTATGTAATTTTTATTAAAAATTTGAAAAAGTTGGGGTGATGATATTCCATTATCGGTAGGAGGCGAATGTGTATAATTTATAATTTTATAGTACGACTTTAGTTGTGTTTCTATTGTTATTTCATTATTATGGCGTAATATGTTACGGCTACGGTTATCGTTTTTAATTATGCCACGTTCGTCACAATGAGTGGTAAAGCAATAAGTAATTAAGATAAGCGCATTCCTGGACTCAGATTATTGTAGGGTTCTTTGTAATTATACTTATATGATAGTTTCCATTGTGTTCGGTTTTGCGTTTTAGCTTTAGAATGTCTCCGTCAACTTCTAAGCAACGATCCTAATGTTGCATTTATTATTTCACTTCTCAAGTAGGGTCGTTTTTGAATGCTATACGGTTCCGAACCCAAAGGGTGTCTAAAAGGACCGGATCCGGTATTTTTACCGTTTTTTAAGTTTATCCTTTGAAGCGTAAAAAGTAGGTGCATACTTGAATTTCTCTGTAGAATTAGTTATTTATTGCGCATGTCCAATGTTAAAATCCAAAGAAACGGCTATATGATTAGAAAGGCTACTATGTACTGTTTGAGACGACAAGAACAAGCTTCCAAACATTTATAAAAGTTAATTTGTTATCTATTAACTTCGTATGTATACAATATCATTAGCGTGTCAACTTTTACCGTATGGCGCTCGATTTTTGTGTTCCATTTCGTAATGAACACGTCAAATCACTTTGTCAACTAACCGTAAGATACACCCATTAGTCATAAGCTCTTAGGCGGCCATTATGGCGTTATGTTGTGGCGTTTCGTTGACAGTTCCCACGTAGTTTGTGCTCGTGAAATGTGAAATGAAATGATGACCCGTTACTTGTGGTCGCTGTAGGGATTGTCACCACTGAGAGTGGCGAAACGATGAACGACATATATTACTAGTTGAGCCCGCGGCTCTTCCCGCTACTCCGCAGTGGCTGCTCCTCTTTTAAGGAGTCTAATTTTTATATCCTATAACTTGGCAGGGGATCTTCTCGACAGCTTAGTAAAGAGTGCATCACAAACCTTTAAGCCATTTTTACGTGATGCTAGGTCAAATAAACACATAAACAGACAATCACATAAACAGACAAAAATTCTAAAAACTATTGAAACGTGTTCTGTTATTGATTCTAAGCCAACCAAATATTTTTCGAATATCTTCCATATAAAGGCAGTATGACTTTCGATCCTCTTTAGCTTTATTATATATTCTGTATATATAGATACTAGATGACGCGGCATATATATAATAACTTTCTACCCCTTTTTAACCCGATTAGGAGATGAGTTTCAATAAAATACCAAACACGTCTTTCTTCAATGTTTATGCAAAATTTGAAGTACATTGGACCAAGGAATCACGTTGTCCCATACAAATTTTGCCCCAATTTTTCACCATTATGTAGGTATAGGCGACGAGTGGTAACTAGATACTTGATAAACAATTATAGAATGTGTGACATTTAATTTTTTTTTTGTCTCTTTTGTATATATTTATAAAACAAAAAAACAGGCAATTTACTTTTTACTTATTTTCTTTTTTCTTCATTCTTTACCTTGTCTACGTTTTTATACCCAAAAAATGTTATTATAAATTTTACTCGAATGTATCTTTGTTCCTAATGAATACATTTTTCTGTCGTTTTCGAGTTATATGATTTTACATCTTATAACAAAGCTATATTCGCTTGCTATCGCATTGTCAGTACTGGACCGTGTGCTCAAAGTACGACACTTTATATGGTTGACATAATAGTACCTAGTTACCTCGTGACGGATTTGCGGAGAGCGTTACAGTTAGTTTGCGTTAACTGTTTGCGATGGTTTCTGCTCCTGTAGGAAATCATTATCATAACTTATTACTCATTACTGTTCTTTATGTGGTTAACAATGATATTTTATCGCATAGATGTGTTAAGTACTAAGTTGTGGTTGAAATGTGTGATGAACGTGTAGTGCGAGAGACTAATGAATTGTAGCCTTATCACACTCCTAACGAATATAAATCGATATTTCTTTCTTTTTTTATCTGACGTCACACTGATCATTTGTGTAAGTATGTTTTGGACCGTTAGATTTCCATTCTTATTTTGGAGCGTTAGTAACTTAACTAGTGTATAAATTTAATATAGGTTGTGAAAGCAACTATCATGACAATACTCAAACCTCGAACAATTAACATTGCAAGAGAAAACAGCTGTTGTGCGTTTCATGTTCGTTTTCGTTGTTCATTTTAAGTTGTTTTGAAAGTAACATCTGCTTGTCATCATCACAAGTAGTGCACACATTTGCGACGTCATCGACTCTGACGCACAGCCTACATTTTTAGCCACCCACTTCCAGTAATTGACAACATGCGAATCCCAAGATGCATGGTCACTTGTCGATCGCGATCAATCCGTTTAATTGACGTGTTTCATTCATGTGCTGATGATCTTCGTGATGGACAGTGGCTGAGATTGACAAGCTCCCATTGAAGATGGTTATCTTTAGTCCAGTAATTAGGTTTAAAATGCCGTCATCAAAGGTTGTGATAAGGATCTTTGGTGCGAATTATAGAAAGATTTGTTTTCCATAACATTTCCTATGTTAGACCACTGGTTCTTTACCTATTAGTGGTCATTTGGTTTTAGCACCACCAAATGTTTTGGGTTAAGATTAATTAAGTATTACGAGGGAGTTGTACAATAAAAGACGTTAAAAATGTTTATGATGATGTTGTGATGTTCATTTTTGGGTAGTTTTAGACAATTAAGACACATTTTAGTTTGATTTTTTACTGCGTAACCATATTTATTTCATTTAAATCCTGATTGCGTGATAACTTCGCGGCCCACTGCAGGTGTTATCTCGGACCATCCCCTGTCCGCGGACTATTTTGTAATGTTCTATACCTATTATATTCAGGTTTAACTTTGCACTTGTTTACTAATTACTTTCCAGAAGCAAAAAAACAAGTTATTCCACCAACAAGCCCCTCGTCAATCAGTCTATCGTTTAATTGACGCACACACGCGTTCAAATTCGGCGCGTTACCGTTAATTCGACCGTCCGTCCGGTCGCCGAGCGATTTATTCGCGACGTAATCGGGTCCCTTACGGTAAACCTGCTCGTCTGCGATGTGCGAGACGAGCACGTCGAACCGCCATGTGTGACTGTGTGTCTGTCGTTACAGGATTTATTTAATGGATGTTTGTATTTGATTGGCTTTTCGCACATTTTCAGTCTGTAACTGTATAGTTCAAAATAATTTATGAATTTAATTACCAAAAAACGAACAATTTAGAACAGTAAATTATTTTCTCATCAGGGAGTGGACAGGCATCACCTCTGTCGAACAACTGTTTTTCCTGTCCATTGACAGAGAGAAGTTCAAGGAACTAACGGCCAACCTTCAGTAGTGAAGAGGCACAATTTGAAGAAGAAGAAGAAATTATTTTCAATTTAAACTCGGTCCTTCTCACCATTATTATTTTCTCCTTCGATTATATCTGCATAATCCAAAATCGCTCTGTAAATTTTAGAAATAAAAGTGTTAATAACAGTAAATTGACAGATTTATCTATAACAATTTTATATTCGATTCTATTTTGCATATGGTCTGACGGTTTTTCTATTTGATCTGATTCTTTTATCCAGTTGAGACTGTATCTGTATGTTTAAAATTAATATCTGATTTTTTAATTTATGCTGGTGATTTTATTTTTATCAACATTTATATTGTGTTCATTAATAATATGACATGGAAGATCTGCTTCGCTTCATATAATCTATACATATAATAAAACAGTAAAATAAATCTGTTTGTTCGGGCTAATCTCCCAAACTACTGGACGGATTGGAATGAAACTTTTTTTGATGTATAGATACTAAGCCTGGTCAACATTTAGAACACTTTTTACTGCGAGAAAAACGATCATACCTACGGGAAATTCAGTAAAATTTTATATGGCAGAACAACGTTTGCCGGGTCAGCTAGTCGATAATATTTTGTGTGTCAGTGGTCTGCTCACTGCAATCAGTTATGTTATGGTTTATGTTACTATAGATAGGTCATAATATTCAACGACTATTCAATAGTCTCTTTAATGAATAGTCAATGACATTCCGTGACAGATGAATAGAATAGAATGAATATAGTGTTATTTATCATTTCATTGTAGTTCATACGATTTAGTAATATTGTTGCAAAATTCAATCGAATCTTTTGTAAAACATTAAATTGAATACTGCAATCAAATCGGTCCAATCGTTTGAAAGCTAAAATACCACAGACGTTGATTACATCAAACTTTATGTTATTGTCAGGCATTAAGACTTTGAATAAGCAAATGTGGTGTTCTTATGCCATAAGTGTAAAACAAAAAATATATTCTTGCAATCGGTGTTAAAATAACACAACGCAATTCGTAACTTGTCTTATCTTAGTACACATAGACATCATGCTGTTTTTATTTTTTGAGCAATATTATCACAATCTTTATCCATCGCGCAGTTGCTGCTTAGTAGCAATTTTCGTTTCTTTCGAAAGTTGTGTTTGCCACACTCACACAAGACAACATCTTCGAAAATCTCAGTTCCCAGGGGTCTACTACACATATGTAGCCTTAACCTTAAGGAAAACATCGTGTCTATCTAAGGTTGATTACAGAAATCCATGGACAGCAATGACAAGTGAACCTTTAAGAAACTGCATGTCCGTTTGCCACGTCTATACATAAATTAAGTTGTCGCGAACAAACCAGTGGTCATACCTAGTGTTATCTGGCATACACCTGCAGCGTGTATATTACTGCGTATCCAGAACATGCCACGTCGTATGCTCGCGATGCCATCGATACCTTCCGGATGCTGCAGAGCATTGACAGCTAATAAGATTACGTCCGAAGGAATTATTGCGCTGAGCCGTGGTGTAGGGTTGCTCAAGATGTAGTTGCTAAAGTTAGTTAGATATTATGTAAAGTCTGTGCTATGGTTGTCCCGTATGTTATACAGGTTGTTCTCTTTTAGATAAATTCATATAATATGAAATGATAAATAAATAATTATAGAAGATATTATTTTGTATGTTCACTACAGTGGATCATAAATATAATATTTATAATGAGAAAATTATGATATATTAATTTTGTATCTTGATAGATTGTAAGATAAATGACACGCAAAATATTTTGGCGTATATGTGATTTTTTTGTCATCGATCGTAAAACGTAGGTAGATAGGATATTTCATTAAACCAGATTATGTAGCGTGCCCCAGTGCCGGTAGTCATACGAAAATCATGCAAAATCCTGTCGAGCAGTTCAAGCCCCTATTAAAATTCCTACGCGACTAACAATGTGCACAGTGCCCCAGTTAGACGAGCGATCGATCTAAATTAGTTCCATACATTGTACACTGCTCCTCTGGCCAAGACGTTTTCTTGTGTCGAGACGCGAAGACAATGGGCTATTGAATTTTTTAACACTTTAAATGTACATCACGCGACGTATACTTACTGAACTCGTTTGATTAATGATTGATGAACGATTACACGAGTATCAGCTACCCGATTTAATTTTTGTAATGCAGTCAGACTAGCGGGCTATACAGGGTGTAAAAAACTGACCATTCATTGTTAAATTGTTCATGTCATTGTGATATTGTGGCATGTGACATTTACGTCACGAATTGTTTCCCATGCAAATTAATATTAAGTACTCATAAAATTTCCAAGCAATCACTACGAAGTTCCTTTGTACAACCAACTCGAAATTACATAATCGAAAATCCAGATAGAAATTGTGGTTAAACCATCAATCTTAACCAATAAGTAGAAATTGTTTCTGATTGGATTGTCTGTCGCCTTAGTAAAAAGGTAATTTTAATAATTTACTTTTAGATAAAATTACTTACAAGAAAAACGAAAAAGTTGCAAATCGTTATTCTAGCTTGATTAACAGTATCACGAGATGTTGTATATAGAAGTGATCGTTAACGTTCTTTATAGAAAAATAATCCGTTGATAGATAGTCAATAAAATGGAAAGCAAACTGTCATATCGAAGACCCATAATATATCAATCCGGTAAACGGAAGCACACGCTTCTTTCATAACCGCCGTACATTGTATCTACTCGTGTGATTGCTCCTCTATTTGTTTCCTCACTTCCCGTCAAGTTTTTCTGCCGTTTGAGTAAAATGCACTTAATGTCGCCAGTTAACCTTTGTTCAGAACAAATGTACCCACCCCTGGCGCCGTCTCCTCATCGCGGAAGACTTCACGTTTACCCTACCTCGTTCTTTAGTATTTACATTAACGTTATCTTTGTCATCTGTTATGGTCGTAAGTCGTAATGTTTAAGGATGCACACCGATACCTTTGTTTTCTGTGTTTACACGCGTGATTCGTCGTCTTCTGACCCCGTTCGTCCTTCTCTTAATGTCCACTTAAGTGTTAAGCGTCTCAAGATTGCAATCATCGCAATTTATTCGGCTCGTATGCATTTTTATTGTCGTATTCAATTATAAACGCACGCTATCTCTTCCCGGTCGTAATTTATTTGCGGTGACGTTTCGAATACTAAGTTCTAGGCGTTTAATTTGAAGAGTTGGATTTATTTACATTTGCAATCGAAAGTCGTGTTGTGATTTGCGATCTCAAAGTGGAGCGCGAGGATAATCTTAATATAATTAGTCATGCTTTCGGTTAGCAGAAGCGGTGAAGCGTAGTATCGGGTTTGGGCGCTTGCACGATTGCCGGCGCCGGCGCATGCGTCGAATGCGTCGGCGACCCAATTCCGCGCTGCGCGGGCGTCGGCTGCCCGCCGAGCTCACTTTGTTGCACTGCAATTATTGTATCGTAGTGCACAAATCCTGATCCACGATTTACAATTTTCTCCTACATTCGATTCTGCTTTGCCACCATAAATTTGTCGGCGAGCGAGATTATTCGCTTGCAAAATTACATCCACTTACCGTATTGTTCCCTTTCAAAACGTTTGGCGCATTTTAATTAAATTTTAGACTAGCAAAGGACAAAGTAAATTAATTTAGAAAGGTAAATTCGTGAACGCAGATTAATTGAACGATCACTCTGCGTCGGTGCTAAGATATAATTAACCGTTACAGATATGAACGATTGCAACACACCGCGTAGTGGTAGTTCAATCATCGGTGCAGTTGTCGGCGCAAGGACGCGGGCGTCACGCTGGCGGCGACGCGGTGGTCACGACCGCCTTTCGACTCCCGATCACGACCGGCGCCCGTTTACATGTCCCGACGTTGGACCTGTCTATCACGTCGAAGCACGCGTTGTAATTTGCATACCGACCGATCGCACGATACGAAATGTTTTTTTTACTAAGTCGTGGCGTGAACTCGCCTCTGCAACTTTCGACCATTTATGCAACCATCGTGATAAGCAGGCGCCGAGGTGCCAAGGTTGCGACCGAAGCCCTAATTGAAACACAGACATCTGTCAGTCGCGAATCGACGCCATAAACAGACAATGCAATTGCTTTGGTTATAATTAAAATGCGTGTCCCAATTAATATGATACGATCAGTGCTGACGAAATGCTGTGGTTTGCTCCGTTCGTGCACAGAACGTACGCACTATTCGCGATAAATGGTATCGATAAGGCATCGATACTGTTATTAACGTTCGATTCGAATGCGAATGTTGTCTGAATACTTGTCTCTGCGGAGTACGTTAGTTTTGCGATAAGAAACGGGAACATGCAATATTACACTACGGTAAATTCAATTGTATTCGCTTCCTGATTTTTTTCAGCTAAAGCTAAACTTCGTTTAGATCGGAACTATAAAAAAAAATAACGTAATTGAGTAGGAACTGGCTCTTTTGTGAAGTCGGTTGATAATAAATTTATCCGGTTCAATCTACTAGTAATAGAGTAGTAGTCTAGTGAAACATACATGCTACATACATAGACACAAGAAAAAATGAGGTTATTCAATTAAGAATTCAATTAGATAGGTGGTACAAACATTACATTGGAAATCTATTCAATTTGCACAATACTGAATATGTTATCGATATCTGAACTAAATATTTTTATTCATTGTTTCCAAGAATCTATTAGATCTTATATCAATTCCTTTAAAGGTTTTTACTCGTTACAATCATATATATTTGCTGCTATTGACGTAAAATAACAAGTTATACAAAATTATAAAGAGTAATATAGCGTTATAGTGAATAAATTTCCTTGTTAGTGCTAATTTAATAGTATACCTACCAGACAATTCCATTAATTTCATCCAATAAACAATTAGAGGATATACTGCGCTTTACCGCTATTTCCTTCCTTATTTACATTTAGAACGAACAACAATAAGATTTATTAAAATTACTGAAGTCAGTAATTAAAATATTTAATTAAAGGTAACGGAATGACAGACGCGCCTCCTTTTTTTTGTTTCAGCTAAATATGTATATTATTTCATAGTTACTGTTTATTACCTTATTTATTTGACGCCTAGTCATTGTTTGGTATCAACTCATAAATGTATATACTCATAAAAAAATTTTATCGTTTTATAAACTTATAAAACGATAAACATTTTTTCTTAAAT
>DWNR01001687.1:0-14492 GCA_018250455.1 Polygonus leo | reverse complement strand
GTACTACTCGATCAAATTAAGAATAGGAATGACTTTCGGCCATTTTGTGACATCATAGCCCATAAAAATACCTTATACTTATTTAAATAAAAAAAAAACTATTTATTTTCATGTGTATATTTTTGTTTTGTATATTTTTTGTATATTTTTGTTTTGTACTTTCAGAAAAGAAATTTTACTTCAAGTCATTTTTATTCCTATTCTTAGTTTGATCGCATAGTACTAGTCAATACTAGTCGGCTAGTCAACATAAAATTCTTCAAAACCGAAGTCATTTTTTGAAGAACTGACAATGCAACAATGCTGACAATGCAATGCAACGCAATGACATGGTTGCGCACCGGGAATACCTCGGGAGGAAGCTCATTCCTCATCTTGCGTACGAGGTAGAAAGGAGCGTGCGTGGATAGTGCATAAGAAACCTAACTGTTACTAATCTGACACTATGTGACACATTTTGGCGCGCTTTCAAGGTTAAAAATTTGCAGCAATTCTCCCAAATGCTGTTATGCAACTAATGAAGTATTGACAAAATAAATACGTGATTGACAAAATAAATAATATTTTTGACGCTGCATTTTTGTATTAGTAAACATGTACTTATTTCACTTATCACAACTATTAAAATAGGATATTTTATAATACCAGCTGTATTTTCATGCGAAAGAATTTTATCGTGTAGAAAATGCAATACATTTTCAAAGTAGCCTTAAAGTATAAGCTGACGTCTTATAGACATAGTAGTATAATGAGTAGTGGCTACTGTAACCTTTCGCTTTAATATAATTATACACACTAAAAATAAATACGGAACAATAAGGTAAGGCAAAGCTGGACTTATTAAGACGAGATACCTACCTCCTTTCAGGCATTTAATTGGAAATTATTAAAGAGAGATAAAGGAGTAACAATCATCAACCACTGATAGCATCGAAGATTTAAAAATCCTTGATTATATATGTGTTAATACCTCTGAGGACTGAGATTATCGCCTCTTGTAAGAGTCCGGAAACCCAAACTTTCCGAGAGCTATTAAACAACTGCTGCGTGGTAGGAATGGATATAATGGTGGTAATAAACAAACAGACCCTGGGGGTCTACCTGATATTTACTCGTACATACAATTATTCCTCTATTTTATCTGTTTTGTATGCTCTATGCTTTCTCAATACTTAGTTGTCCAAACCGATAATCAAAATATCATTACACTTTAATATTCATATTGGTTCGAGTCAATGGTTTCTAATAGTGTACAGACACCCACACACTCACTGCGATAGGGCGCGAACACAATCACATCTTCATATGCTATCGAAATTGATGTTATTATGCATATATTTCATTCGTTTGTGAAACTTACTAGCATAAGAAATGTAAAAAAAAATCTTAGACTAGTACTCACTGACACTAGTTGATATGAATGAATCTAGTTTCATATAAGGCGGTGTGTTGTCTGAAATTGAACATTTCAAGTAATTTTATATGCTCGCCTCGCTTATAGGTACTTATTTAAAAACATGTGACAATCGTGTCGTAGCGCAGCGACGTAAACGCAGCGAAATCTTCGCGTGCACGCAACATCGCGCTGCGCAAACGAATGAACAACTTTGTCGCTAAAAAATCGCTGGAAAATCGTCAGTGGGATAATGGCCTTATTTCCAAAGTTGTCTATCACTGTCATATCTAAACGTTCTACCAATCTGTATACTTTACGTTTTTATCACTATAATTATAAGAATCAATTTTGGTATGAATAAATAAATAGTCCAAACGCGGATGTAACACTTAAAGCAAAAGAAACATGCTGTGTATCGGTTAATAGTAATGATGATGACTGGTGCAGTGTTCCACCAAGTTAATTTACAACTCAGTTCAATTACCCTGATCTTTATGCTAAGGAATCAAGGTCGATTTTTCAATAACAGTTTGTTTATAGTCTACATATTAAAGCAACTATTAGGCGACTCTGAAATAGGAAACTGAATCATTATAATGTAAGAGCATGTCCAGTCTGTAGTGTTGTACTAATACCGTCTTGAAAGTTTAAATGTAGGGTAACGTTTACTTTTTACATGTCAATATTTTTAATCTATATTTATAAATTTTAATTGTTCGTCTGTTTCGAAATTCATTAACAATGCATTTCTTTTAAAAACCCGACATTTTTTTAAAGACATCCTTATAAGTACATTATACGTCACAGTTATTTTTATACGATACACCTATGGTTTACTCTCTGGGAAGTTCTGTCATGAATTACAAAGTTTAAATATTAAATCTCTTTCTATAATTTGAACAACTTTTTACCTTTAGAAAACCATTATAACAAATATACTATTACCGACTTAATACGCCATATTCGGCTCCGGCCGTTTTTGTTTCATATAAAAAAACTATAAATAAAATGTAAATGAACTATACATTACAAGGAAAATACTAGCAAAGCATAAGTATCATGAAATGTAAGATGTACCGCACTTTGATAATGCGATGACATCACGTGCTGACAGCTAAATTATACCTACGTGAGTCTGAACAAATTATACTATACTATACTAAATGATTGTACATTTTTAAATTTATTAGTGGTCTAAAATCCGGATTAGAAGACCTTTACACATCTGTCTAAGAAATGAGGAGAACATTAAACGAAATGCTATATCTAAATATCGATTGTGTTGGTTGAAAATATCCTGATCAGACCATGATTAAAAATATATTTTTAATTACACGCTCATTTCTTTACTAAACAATTACTGCCGCATAGCAGTTGTGAATAAGCAATTTGTGACTCATTGGGAAAACCACATTTATCCACCTCATGTACAAGTACAAGTTACTAATTTAAACTTTCATTAAACGCTTGTCAATAGATTGCCGGCTATACTTAAACGCGAGGCAAACATCTTAGTCCTCAGGGGTAGCAACGCATCTGTGATCAAACTTAGGTATGACTCAATCGTACTTGAGGATGATTACTGATGTCCATGGGCGGCAGGGACTACTTACCATCAGGTGGACTGCATGCTCGTTTGTTACCTTTACACAATAAAAAAAAATTGACACACCCCTTATTTAATTTGATCCTAGAAGAGGTGGGTTTGTCTTCAAAATATGGTATCACCTATATAATATATCCTGTCCAATAAAAAGGATCATAAAAATACCCATAAAAAGAAAATAAATAAACAAAACTATCAAGATGGTTGATTCATACAATCAGCTTCTTAAAAGTTTAACCTTGACGACATGACGTCACGTGTTGACGAGAGATCTTGTTACAATGCGTTAACGTTACGCATGACGTTGACAGAAGACCTGAAATCGCGCAAAACTGAAATGACCTGAACTTACTGGGTGTACCTACTTGTTCTTCAAGTCCCGATATAGTATTTTTATCGTTTAGGAAAAACGCTAGAATTTTGCATGTACCTTGTCGTAAGTGATCAATGCCACCAATTGACATTAATTTGTTTTAAAAGGTGGTAGAATTCGTTTAGTTCAACCGGGGAGGTACCACCGCCACCCTCATAATCCTCCGTGAAGCAATTATTGTTTTTCGGTTTGGAGAGGCGTGGTTGCCGGCTACACTTATATACGAGGCGAACATCTTAGTCCTCAGAGGTAGCAAAGCATCTGTGATTAAACTTAGGTATGATTTAATTGTACTTGGGGTTGATTACTGCTGTCCATGGGCGAAAGTGACCACTTATCATCAAATGGACTGCATGCTCGTTTGCTATCTTTATACGATAAAAAACCTGTGAGTACGATTGAATCGTACCTAAAGTTGACCACAGAAGCGTTGCTGAGAACTAAGATGTTCATCTCGTGTGTAGCCACTCCTCTCAAAACCGTAATCTAACTCAAATCAAAGTGAGTATATTAATGCCATTAATTATTTATATATACACACAGTTTTAAACAGTTATTAATATGTCACAGTTATATCCGACGGCCCATATTTGTATTATGTTCAATTTCATTAATTTCCACTCATTAATGGATCTCTTCATTCTTTGGTGCGTTCAATACATTAGGCTAATTAGTACCACAGATAAACGACTCTAAACCGGTTAAATCTGGTTTATTATAACTATGTAGTTAATTTAAATAACACTCGTGCGTCTGGATATTCTTGGCGAGTGACTCGATAGGTTGCGTCCATGATTTTTGAAATTTAAACCTTTAAATATAAAGAATATAAAATGAAAGGTGTAGCGATCGTATCGGATTAAATGATGTATTGTTTTACAGTACTTACTTGGCATTGAATGTAACAATATGAAGGCAGAAAACTACTTAATGGATTATTAATGTTACCAAATGATATTGTACAGAAAGATAGATAAGTCTTGAAGGAAAACGTTCTAATTAGATAATTAGATATTTAGACACTGACATGTATTTTTTTTAATACTAACAGTTTGACCTTTAGTATTTAAGTACAAAGAAATAAACATCCTGTTAAACCATGGGATGGCAACAAATTCCACGAGTATACCAACAAGAATATATACCTTTGAACCAACAGTATGAAGCTAACATCTAGGTTATAAAATTTCTTAGGTCGTAGTAGGACAAGTAGCCAGGTTTTGCATGTTTGACTGGGGAAGAACCACCGCCAACCTTATAATCGTCCGGGAAACAATTCCTGTAATTCGGTTTGGAGAAGCGTGGTTGCCGGCTATACTTATATACGAAGCGAGCTGCTTAGTCCTCAGTACGCTGGAACACACCCACAGAAAAGGAGGTGGAATTGTTGTAGGTTTGGGCCAGTACGACTTGCTCTTCTTTTAATATTCTTTTAATACGTTTTATGTCTTTATTAAGCAAGGTTGCAGTCCATCTGATGGACACGGTCCAATGTCGCCATTAAAATCAAGCAATTCGGACTGTGCCAGTAGGAGTTGGACTATGGCCTAATCTGTTTCACTATGAGAAAATATAGTTCTAAACTAGTAACAGATGATGTTAACACCATATGAACTAGCCCCACACTAGGATTCCCTGTGTTGTCGGTGTCATGAACACACACAATACGTATGCTCAAACACTCAGACCCAGAACAGAAATCCAAATTCATCATTCAAATTTCTGTCTGGCCGGGAATCGAACCCGGGACCCTTTGCGCCGCAGACCAGTTTGGTGACCGCTGTGTCACGCGGATCGTCACTATACTGGTCTGCCGCGCTGTTGCAGTCCATCTGCAGTAAAGAGGTCACTGTCGCCGCGAATCTAAGGCAATTCGCGCTGGGCCAGTACTGTGGACCATGTCCTAATACTTTCCAAGTTTTCACTGTGAGAACATAGTTAAGTCTCAGTACTCAGCCATAAAATAATAATGGGCTGTAATAATGATGAGAGTATTTTATTACTTACTCCGTAACTGACTTTTTAACTATTCGCAATTTCTTTGTAAAAATAGCTTAAACGAGCATTAAATAGCCACATCTTTGCACCGTAACCTAATATACAAGGCAATTAAGGAACGCTAAGGGGAATGTACAAACGTAATGCGGTTTAAATTGTTATAAATATATGCGAACTCACTGTTGGTTGCTAATCGGTTTCGCAATTAGATGTAAGGCGCATATGCACTGGGCGGGTGTGGGGCGGTCGCGGAGCGGTTGCGGGGCAGGTTAGAGTTTGCAGGCGTCTGTTAATCTTGTAATCTTCTGGTTTTTATGATCTGGAATGAACATTTGATAGACCATATATTAGTAGAGCGGATCGTGCGCGCGTTGTGTGCGAGCCGGGAGCAACGAGCATGCAGTCCACCTATTGGTTAGTGGTCACTGTCGCCCATGGACATAAGTAATCTTCCCCAAGCACAATTAAATCATACCTGAGCTTGGCCACAGGTGCTTCGCTACCCCTGAAGATGTTCGCCTCATGTGTAAGTATAGCCGGCAACCACGCCTCTCCAGACCAACACATAAGAATTGCTTTACGGAGGATTATGAAGGTGGTGATGGTACCTTCCCGGTCGAACTAAACGAGTTCTAAGTGGCTACTGCCTTCCGTGGACTTTCGTTATTATTGCCAAGTACGATTGAATAGTATCTAAGTTGGTCCACACGTGCGTTACTACCCCTGAGGACTCAGATAGTCAGTTAGTGTGTAAGTATAGCCGTCAACAACGCCCCTTCATACCGAAACACACGAATTGCTTTAAGTAGGACCATGAGGGTGGTGGTGGTACTTTCCCCGTCGAACTACAAGAGTTCTGCCACCAAAAAATAAAAATTGACAGTCATAGTGACTGCCGCTAGAAGTGAAAACTTATAAATCAAAATAAACACAGTCCCTATTTCTCAAATGACAATATGGTAAAGTGGTCAACACAAGTTAACAATATTGTTTATTGCGTAATGCTTGACGCCGTATAGTGATTTTGCTATCAGTAAGTACTTGCGTGCTAAACTGTGCTCCGATACGCCGCATCAATGCGTGAAAGAGAGAGCGCGAAGGGCAAGGTTTGGGACGCAGCACTGACGCTGAGCGCGTTCAATTGGTTCTTACAGGAACAAAACGACTTAATAATTGGTAAATAGCTATCACGATTCGAGTTTACTCGTTAAGTAGTTGTAGATTTTTGCAATACCTTAAGCGTAAATATGGTGATGACGCGCTTTCAAACATTTTACCCTGTCCATCGTTGCTATAGAAGTTTTGGCTTCCACGCTCTTTCTCTCGCTATCTCTGTGTGTTTTACGCCTAAGAACTATTACAAGTACGATTAGAATTAGACTAGACCCTCCAGAGTTATTTTTATCTGACGTCAAAACAGAAGAAGTCAAGTGGAATAAATGTTTTTGTATGTCTGCTAAATATATTTTGCAATGTCTTCAGCATTTGTGGACCGGTTTTCTTGATCCTTCTCTTTGATAGATAAAAAATCTTCGATCATGCTTCCTTAATTTCACTGTGTTTTAAAATAGTTCAATAATGCGAGGCAAACATGTTACTCCTCAAGGGTAGCAACGCATCTGTGGTCAACTCCAAATACGATTTATTCGTACTCGGGGATGATCACTTATGTTCATAGGCGGCAGTGACCATACCATCAGGTGGGCTGCATGCCTGTTTGCTACCTTAAGACAATAAAAAAAATAAGATTACTGAAGTCAGTAAGTATCTCATATACCTACTTGTTTTTGTTAACAATACAGCTTTTCAATTTCTAGCACTCTCGTGCATTTTACAAAATACCTACATATATAGATAACATAAAATAAAACTTTAAATCTGACACTACTATGAATCAAAAGCTCATTGCAAAGTGTTTATACTTTGCTATCTAAGGCATGTGTCTCATCGACAACGAGAAGAGTTCAATGTTAAAGTGGAATGAATGTTTTCTATAATATAGGTAAGGTCAAAAAATAATACTTCATATATAATTTTAATAAGTAATTATTGTATGACTTATTTGAAAATATAACAGAGGCAAATATAACAGAGGCAAATCTTTTAGGTTCTAAGTTGGCCTTTCAGTTCTATCTAACAGATAGAACTGAAAGGCCAAGTTAGAATGAACCGGTATTTTTCTGTTTGCGGCACGTACGTACGTAACCGATATTGGAGATAATGGAGATGTACATATGTTTGTATTTTATATTGCTCTATGCATATTAAGTACTGCCGTTTAATTGCTCTTAAGAAATCGCAGTTAGTGTTTGGCGTGAGAGATTACGCACGAAATCTGTCGTGATTTTAAGATATACACAATGCGTTCACTTGTTGACATTTATTTATATCATTTTAATATACACATCTTAAGATACACATCTTGACGACCCGCTTACCATAATGGTTGCATAAATTCAGTTTGATAGTTTCATAGTTTGACGATTGGATTCCTGGCTACACCTCCATGTAGATCATGAATTTCGGATTCTCGTCAGTATTTAAGAAACTTAACGTTATCTTATGAAGAGAACGTTCATCGAATGAATGACTTTGATGATTATTTATACTATGGATTCAGCATAGTTTGAGGTAGTCTCGTTATAATTACCTTGGCTTTTCAAAATGAAGCAGAAAATCCTTAAAATTTAATAACTTGCTATAAAAATATCTATCCTATGGCTTATAAAAAAACTCCTGTTTACCGGCTGTTTAACAACACATTTATAGCCGACTAGCTAAAGTACGATTTTAATCCTATTTGAGGATTACTCTAGATGTCCCATGGAACAACTTTCACCCAGGTGGACGACAGGCTCGTTTGCTACCTATTCTCTACAAAAACAACAAATATGCCTTAAACGAAGCTAATTCACACATGATCTACATTTAATCTCTACTTATAGAACTCTAACCTAACATCTGCAAGTGCCGTGTTATCACACTCGCATGCCATCGCCAGTTGATTGATAGCCGTGCGTGTCAACCGTTTTGATAGCATCGTGAGTGTGTGGGAGGCCTAATTGTAATTTAGTCTGCACAATTGATCGACATTATTTAATTAGGTAACGGTTTAAATATTTAGGGTTGCGTGCTCAGAAGGGTAACTATGAGACCTTATTACTAAGACTTCGTATGTGTGTCCGTCCATCGGGTATAGTAATATATATATAGAGTCTATGTTGAATTTTGGATTGTAAAAGGGTAGACACTTGAAATTTTTGTGTATGGTTTACTATGGTCGAATATAAATAAATAATATGGCTAAAATATAGGTTGCGGTTATATGTAAAATTATACCTTGGTACGTGCAAAATGCCTTGTCACATAATTATTTTTTGAAAACCCTTCCGACGTTTCCAGTCCTTCACAATCCTCAACTCAGCATAAACTAATTGATAATCAATTCTCACGCGAAAAATAACTTCGAAAAATCATAGGTGTGCGCCCGGATACAGTATGAGAAACGGTGAATTTAAGTAACCACCACGCTATGACTGCTTTGGTTACTTGACCATTGTTCAGTTGCTAAAAAATATTAATTAGTAACAAGAAAAAAAAACAAAAAGGTGAGAAAAGAAATGACTTTACCCAAGAAGTTCCTATCATTATGCAAACAGCAACATAACACGCAAGTTATCAAACAATGAGGTTTTACTGAAGAGTTCGTTCACCCGTGTTTAATTAGAGCCATTTCAATTGTGGTGTGATAATAGTCGGATAAGTAAAAATGCGGGCTCTGAGTCCGTTTGTTTTTAATTAACTATGCCCGTTTCGGAGAAACTTATGAGTTAAACTCTAAGCAACAGAGAGAGCGTTGAGAATAGTATTCTTTACTATAAAATTATATATTACCGGCACTTGTCAGGATTATTTTTGTATGAACATTTGTTAATTATAAGGCGACGAAGGTCTGTAAGTCTTGAATGGTCTACATACGAATACAAAGCCATTTAAGAAACAAACTGAGCACAAACTGTAGCTTTTTGTTATGTGCACTTTCAAAATAGTATTCTAGTATTCTATCGGCTACTATTGAGATTCTTGAGGACAAGAAGATAAATATAAAATGGCACAAAAATAATTAAAAATTAAAACGATTAAAAACAAAAGGATTTGTAGCGACAATTAATACATGTACACCACATCATACCTCGATTTACAAATATTTGAGCTATTGTTTCTATAGCGAGAATACAGTTTTTGGCTAGTTTATCGCTTATCGCATACATCTCCCAGTGAAACCAGTGCATAGACCACACCATAAACCTCTGTTTTACACGTATTTGAGCGTACATAAAATGAAAGTGCGTTTTTACTGTGAGGATGTAGCACTCTGCCTATAAATATTTTACTGCGCTTGACCCCGCGTTCTAACTTTAAACGAGACCACAGAACTCGCTGATGTCACAGAGTTGTGACACGTATACAGGGTGTTCAAAAATCAACTATAAAAGTCTCTGACCACTATTTGTTAGGTTTGTAATACAAACTTAGCCTAGGAAGCTCATTTATTCTGGCTTGTAATTGTTCTCAATCAGGTGTTTTGATACAATTTTGTGCTTATTTTTCAGAAGAATAAAATATAATGAAAATAGCCCAAAATTGTACAGCATTTCAGACATGTGACAAATGTTTCTACATTTTTATTTTCAGACCATCTTGATTTTCAGGTCTGTTTGACTGTTTGGATGTAGCACTCAGCCTATAAATATTGTACTACGCCTGACCCCATGTTCTAACTTTAAACGAGACCACAGAACTGATGTCAAGATTAAACACATACAGGATGTTCAAAAAAGTTAACTATGTAAGTCTCTGCCCATTATTTTTAGTTTTTCAGTACAATACAGTATAAAGAAAAGATAAAAGTTAGTTTTACAACACGTACGGGATTTGTATCCATAAAACATGACGAGTTTCCAGATCTTCAGACCATCTTCATTTTTCAGCTCTGAGAATTTTTATCCTTTCACTGCTAGGATGTAGCACTCAGACCATAAATATTTTACTTCGCATATCTCTACGTAAGAAATTTTAATGTGAACACGAAAATAACGTTACGTATACACTTAAAGGAGCATTTACATTCATTTGTTGAGGAACCTCATATCATAGCGCTCTGAGAATATCTCAGAAGGAAGTTCATTCCATATCTTGCACGTGCGTGGTAAAAATGAACGCGCAAACTGTAGAGGATCGCCACGAATCCAATTGATGAGGATGGAACTTCATCCCTTGGCGAGTGGTGCGATGGTGGAAAGATGACGTGGGCATCACGAACAAGGGCAAGTTGAAAGATGCCCTAGAGCACTCCATTGAAAGACTAATTGCTTTTATTGCGCAATGATGAGCGCAATACCCTGGATTATGAAGATAGGGTTCTTTAGCGCCAAACGCGCTGACTTATGTCTTCATACCTAATTGAAAATCAATATAGGCTTAGTAATATAAAATGCAAACGCATTACAAAGATATGGATGTGGTCATTATAGGATCCGATGATTTAAAAAAAAAAGTATTTTTATAATATTGTTTCGGTCTTTATATGCGGTAAAGTTTTTTTTTATACAAGGTATCTGGATAGTATCAACAAATCTTATTTTATAACAAAAAATGTGAAGTGTTTATTGTTTATTACTTTTGTTTATACGTTGTTTACAAAAAATAGTCGTTGAGACATGAAAAAAATTTAAATACCTATTAAAATAAATGTTTGTATGTCACACGGTAACAATAAATTGGTTCTAATGGTAACAATCAGGAGACATAATAAAACTCCGGGAGTAAATCAGCAATAATTTATTCAGTGTCATAAAGGCTAGTTCACGTTCACTCCAAAATAAATTAAGATTATTATAAGATAAAGATTATAAGATAACTTTCTTAAGAACAAATTAAGAGCCTTTTAGGCATGTACACCTGTGCGCTTCTATGTTCAACTTCTTCACTTTTCAATTCATCTTCGGTCAAGGATATGCAGCAATTGCCGTAACGCATGCAGCTTTTGTATACATCCATGCGTTTCGATCGGTCGACAAGACGATCGGGGTGCGCTAGTTACATGCGCTGCTGTCCTATTTTACCGCATGCATTATTGCGCCATGATTTTTTCACGCAATCGTCGGAGAAGGACGACGAAGGACGACGTCGGAGAAAGACGAACCCGAGGACACATTTGTGGCCTTACCACCTTTTACAATACATCGTTGGCGCATAAAGACTTCTTCCCTGAGAATTGATCTATATCAATTCTCAGGGAAGAAGCGTCTATACGCTTCACGTATATTTTCCGAAGCAGCCTTAATTCCCAACATATCGAGGTTCTTCTTCCACTCCCGTTCTTCCTTTTTAATGTATCGAGTGTGTAATGTAAAGAAGTCGTCCTATCGCAAAAATTACTCACGTAAATTATTTGAGTCATCTAATGTCATTTAAATACATAAATCAAGCTACAGTTTTTAAAGGAATGCTACATAATAATCGCGATTCAACCAGCACCATTTCGAACAGACCCTTACGCTGTAATTCATATTTTTTCTTTGACCCCATCGCAGTTTACGATGTCATTAAAAACAATAACTTTCAGACGAATCTGTTGATTTATTACTTAGTACCCCTTTTTCGTAAAGTATTTGTTATCGAACTTTTATAGTATTGGCTACTTAGGCAACCAGAAGTTGGTGTTATTAAATTTATTAGCCTCGTATGGATTTATATGGATTTCGTTGATGTGTGTAAATCAATATTATGTAAACATTAAACTGTACAGTTACATTATAAAGGTTACTACTACACTGGAGAAACTAGTAAGGTAAAACAATTTTTTATTCACTATTCATTTACATATTTTTGTTTCAAAAAATGTATCAAAATCGAGCCAACGTAATTTGGTAATGAAATAATAAACGAAAAACAGTAGTTAAATAATTTTCATGTAAGACTTTTATTATTTAAATGTGACTGCCAGTTGCACCTTCTTCGCAGAAAATCAAAGTGCTAATATATGACTGCTTTGCGGTGGGGATAGATATTGCGAGTTGTGAGGGTACTACCTGGATAGTCCTGGATAGTAGCATATTATACAGTCCATCTTCCAATTTGATGGAAATGTCCACATTTGTTGGAGTTATATTGACGTAACTAACTTAAGTCCCTTTCACCAAATAAAAAAATCGTTTTAAAATCAATAACTGAAACCGGTATAAATTTTCAATTAATACGTTTCCCAGTGGAAAGGTTATCAACGAACTTCCATATCTGGGAGCGGAATAAAGACCGTCGCACACAGAGCCAGTTTGACGCCAATTCCACTCGCATATTATGATGGTGTTTTCAATTTTATCTGTCATTACAATCGAAACTTTTGGTTAAGTATCAAGAATTCGTCAACAAGACGAATAATGTCAATAGATAACATATCACTGAGTGAACAAAGCATCGTTAATAAGTCAATTGAGAGAACTTGTATAGTTCGACCGAGGAAGTTACGGAGGACAAAAGAAAAGATTATAAAGTATACGCGCAAAATAAACATGATCCACTTTTTCTTATTAAAGGTGAAAATTTAACCATTTGGCACTCAATACTCTCTGCCTACCCCGTTATGTAATAAATACTCCCTGTATTGCCATAAAAACGATATACCTACGTTCAATTGGATTCGATTCAAATTGAAGTTGGCGTCAAGTCGGCTCAATGTGCGAAGACCTTAAACAGTTCGCCATAAAAGTTGATGACGATTATGGTGTGGTAAGGCACCACCTTTGACCGTTTCGAATATATTTTCCTATAAACCGATGACATGGATACGGTTATAACAGTCCACGATTTCAACGTTACGATCAATATCTGTCGGTAAGTTATAAAATTGACTATGGTTTGTTTGTTCCTTGAATGTTAGTTATCATATATTCAAAAACTGCTTAGAGTCTTGAATATTGTATTTAGAATATTCAATATTTGTTATTAATTGTATACATTTTTTTATTATATTATACCTTCTTAAAGGTTACTTTTAATATTGTTTTCGAGTAAAAAATATATTTTTATCGCAACGATGTTTTTTTATCATTTGTAACAATCTACTCTGAAATAAACATACAATCTCGATCGTCAGTAAATCACAGGCATAATAAATATGTATATTAAATACAAAACCACAAAGAAGCAGTTTTAATAATTATAAAACTGTTCTAGCTTATTTCGTGGGTAATTTTGCAAGATCGCTATGTCTATTGGTTACATTATGTTTAAAAATAGATTATACTATTACATAAATATACATAGATACATAGATATTTATCTATGTAAATATGTATATTTATGTCTGAGTAATCTATTTTTATATCTAGACATAAAATGTTTTTACTTATTAATGTATACCACTATAGAGCGACATTGCCGATAGATAAAGCTCTTAAAATAAATATTGAAAAAATAAAATTAATTTATGAAGTATGTCATAAATTAAAATTCGAAATTTTAAATAAATAAGAAACATTTTTTGAATCATTTCATTCCCTAAGTTGAATAACTATTAAAAACAAGTAAAATATCGTAATCATAAGAAGTCGGGTGCTTAAGCCAGTCTACTTTAGGTAGCAATAGCTGGGGGCTATAACGTGGGAGACCAAATGAAAAGTCCAAGATTACGGTCCATTTGACTGAGTTGTTTAATGCATATTGAATATTCCTATATCAGAAAATTATGTAATTCAACAACATAGTCGTGATTTGATTAAAAATTCCATTTCGGTTTACATTTTAGTTTGGTATTGGAGATGCCATTGGAGGTGCCATTACTACATCACTACGGTGCCACTACACACCCATTTTCGCCGTGTAGCAGTTCTTTGTTAAGGGAAAATTTTGTTTTCGGGCAAAAAAGTAAGGTCGCTAGTCAACGAAGTATTACGATCAGTTTGTAATAGAGCTAATGTAGTCTTATCCTAAGTGTATAACAGATGTGACGGAGAGCGGCCTCTGGAGACCCAAACAACCAATAATAATAATGTAATTAATAATAATTAATAGTAAGAAATAGATTAATTTAAGTAATAATAGAAATAGATAATAAC
>DWNR01001686.1:0-14495 GCA_018250455.1 Polygonus leo | reverse complement strand
TTTCGAATATCTTCCATGTACAGACTTTCGACCCTCTTTAGCTTTATTATATGTATAGATTTCTTGGATAAAAGTAGCAAATAGTCCACCTGATGGTAAGTGCCTGCTGCCGATCGACATTAGTAATAATTCCCAAGTACATTTCTAAATACAAAGTAATCATTTCTAAATACATGTTAATTGTACCTAAATTACACCCCCTGAGGAATACTTATATGTAAATACAGACAGAAACCACACCTCTCCAAACCGAAACATGAGAATTGCTTCATGGAGAATTATGGTGGTGGTGATGGTACCTCCCTGGTCAAACTGGACAAATTCTACCACCTGGCTCTATTTCTATCTTTTATTTGATTTTTGTTATAGATGTTGAAGAAGTTTTTTTGTGAAGGTTATAACAAACATAAATTGATATAATATATATAATAGTACAAGAAGTATATTTATTTATATAGTGGAAGAAGCTAGGCAAGTATGCCAGAACCGTGCCATTTGGCACTCGATACTCTCTGCCTACCCTATTAGGGATTTGGCGTGAAGATATGTATATAATAGTATACAGAATCTATGTTAATAAATAGGGGATTTAAATTTATATGTCTTACCGAGTGCTTCAAACTGTTCAGATATTTGAAAAGCCAATTCTCTTGTTGGTGTCAGTACGAGGGCAAAGTATCTCTGTGGGTTCTCAAGTAGAGCTTGCAGTATAGGCAATGCAAAGGCACCAGTTTTGCCGGAACCTGTTTCTGCTAACCCGATTATATCTTTCCCTTGTAAAGCATACGGGATTGATTCCTTTTGAATCTTTGAGGGCGTTTTCCATTTTAATTCCGCACATGCCTCGCATAGAACGTCGACTACACCCTGAAAATAAAAAAATATAATTTAGTTAACCACATCAGTATACAACACTAATTTTAAAAAGATTCTCGACTCGCCTTTATCTTGTTTAGTATGTTATGGCAATAAGTTTCAATGTAAGAAAGTCTAAATTTCACATGTTAATATAAATGTTAAATAAATGTTACTTGTATAACCTTTACAAAGTTTGTAATACATTGTAATACATAAATTTGTAATGCTTACTTATGTAATGTTTCTAAACAACTTATTCTGTAGCAATATATTAAAAAAAGGTAAGTAATTGCTTACCAAATCCTTAAAAGTTACTGTTTCCTCTTCTTGCGCTTGTTCATCGCCATTTTTAGTTTCTACTTCTTGTTCTTCTTCCAACTGCGGACTTTCATCGTCACTGCTCTCGTTTTCACTGTCCGCTGTCATTATTTAAAATACTTTAGCAGTAAAAGAACACCTAAAAATAACGTTGTTAGCCAAAACAAAACGCACGTGTCTCGTCCACCTGTGACTTTTTGGAATTATTTGACAGTTCCAAACTTCAAAGATTTCAAACTTCAAAGTCCACACTTTTTTTGTCAATTGATTTTGCGGTCTTGGATTCGGTTTCATCTAGCCTATTTAACTTCAATATAATTAACAAAAGAAGAATGAAAAGGACTGAAGAATACTTTGATATACTGGAGGTCGGATTTTAATAATATAATTAATGACCGGAGTTGAATCTTGCTTATGTTTAAATCACGCGATGCCAGGACAAACAAAAATATTTAAGTCAAACATCTCTGACCTGTCATTTCCACTTTTGACATTGTTAAAATAGTGATTAGCCGGATTTTTAGGTTATTCAATATTGTTTTTGAACTATTGCCTCAGTTTTTCATAACTTCGACAAAATCTAACTATCATTAATTATGGCTAAGCATCATCCAGATCTCATTTTCTGCAGGAAACAACCTGGTGTCGGTAAGATACATGCAAATCCTTTACAAATTAGACCTTAACCAAATGACGCTGTAAACACAACAAATTTTGTTTTTGTAGCCATCGGTCGTCTATGCGAGAAATGCGACGGCAAGTGTGTGATATGCGACTCGTACGTGCGGCCGTGCACGTTGGTGCGTATCTGTGACGAATGCAACTATGGCTCGTACCAGGGTCGGTGCGTGATATGCGGCGGGCCCGGCGTCTCTGACGCGTATTACTGCAAGGAATGTACTGTACAAGAGAAAGATGTAAGTGGACTTATTACCTCATTTCCTATTAGGGGCACACTATGGAGTGCGAAGTCGGCCAAATGCTACAGGCCCTGAGTGAGAGAGGACCCCCCTGTTGGGGAGTATATGCGGCAGGATTCTGAATTTTTCTGTTTGAGACGTTTTGACCTTAATGTGGTACAAAGAATAATGTTCCTCTGCTTATTGAAACCTGAAGTTCCAAAAAAAAGGTCTAGGCAAGCCAAGAAAGCCACAAGCCATGTATACTTACAATTTATTTAAAAAAGGGTCCTTATTCCGTACCTTATTCTGTACTATAAATTTTAGGTGTACAATAGTCTACTCGATGCTCACATACAAAAGTCAAAATGAATGTAGATAAATTGAGGAACTTCTTATGTTGTATGCCAAAAGTAAAAATAAACAAAACAACTCCATATTGGACATGGGCCTATCCAATAATTTTGCCAGGGGCCTCACACGCTTTAGTCATGTCATTATTTCCTATTATTATTATTATTATTTCTATATAAATATTTTACTAAGGTATGATAAAAGCTCTACTCCAAAACTGAAGATGAATTGGCGCTTCCTCTATCTGCTGCAATCCATGCCAGCATGTGTTATGATACTCCTATATTTTAAATAATCGGCCAAAGTGAGTAAGACTAGTAGACAAAGGAAACAGTACCATACATATGGCTTTGAAAAAAAAAAATTAAATACTTTTAAATAGTATTTAGGCTGGTTTTTGTTTCACATTTTTCCATACAGTTATATTTAGTTTTGTAGTGTATTAATGTAATGATAATATTCGTTTCAGAGAGATGGATGCCCTAAGATTGTCAACCTGGGCAGTTCCAAGACAGACCTGTTCTACGAAAGAAAGAAATATGGTTTCCGAAGACATTGAGGAGAAAAGAGTGTTTAGGACTTATAGTATATATTGTATATGTAAGGAATTTTTGAATTAAGTGTGTTTGTGGTGGTTTTTCTGTAAAATCTGATATGGGACATAATATTGACCAAATTTTTTATATTACGATGGTATATAACAATGATATTTTACAAATACATGTCAAAAGTAAAGTTTCTACGAAGTAAATATTGATTGAAACATGTGTCCATTACAATTCTGATAGCAACAATTCTTCTTTTTTTTCATAATATTTCTGCATATCAATCAGTATCAAATTCGCTGCTGCTTATTGACTTTAATAAACATTTTTTCAAATTGTTTTGAAATAAAAAGTTGCATAAACCCTGACCTGTAAGACCTAGTTCCGATGAGTTTGAATCTTTACATTTGAGTGTTAGTAACATCTGTTGTGTATAAAATAATTGATGCGGGCTCATAATGTTAAATACGTCTAAGATAAGTTTAAATATATATATTTAAAGATAATACATTTTGAGTATATGTGTGTACAGTAAAAGTATTGTTATAAGTAAATAATACAACAGGTTCAATAATAAAACAAAGGTAACATCTATTATTTAAATTTTATTTCACTCTTTTCTGCATTTTGAACGAAAGCTCTACTTCACATAAAAATAAACACTAATTTTGTAATTCTTTGACAAAAATACATGTTTACATTAAAAGCATTTATTTAAACTGTTTATTGTCGATAAGTTGCATACATCTATGTAAATTATGGTCTATGTCAAATGATAATCATTAGTAATTTTAATATCTTATATAGATTTATTTATGTACAAACACTTCTAATAATAATTCATACATAATATTTTTACACTGTTAACTAGTGTATGTGGGTGCCATAATATCGAGTACAAACACCCACTAAAACCACAAATTTCATTTATTTTATTAAAATTATTTTGCAGGACCTCAATCTCGCTCTTAGACTGGCAAAATGACCGTTGCGCTATAGCAAACCTTACTCATACACACACTTTTGTTATTGTAATACTATGATTAGTCTTTGTTTTCCGAGCTTCTTGAATTTTATGGGATGTCTCTTTGTTCAATGTGCCTTTTGAAATAGGTCTATTTTAGCATTTACTTCACAATTGAATCCGGATGTGAGAATGAGTTCAACTTTCCCTCGTCCTACACAAAGGCACCTCTATTTTGACATATTCTCCATTTATTACGTTTTGTGTTAAAATTGTGTTTTGTGGCCTTTATTTACAAGTGTTGTTTTAATTAGATTTTAGCAAACAAATATTTATATTTTTAATAACATAAATATTCTACAAGTAATTATCTTCAAACACAGGCAAGATAGCTTTTTTAGTAGTAGTCCAAATTTTTTTGTCCACTTATTTTCAATACTTCATACTTTAACTACCTCCACTAACGATACTGTTAGCGGAACTGTTGGGATTTCTCCAAATATTCGGTTCGGAAACTTCTGAGAACGTGGAGCGTGCCGGGATGATGGGCGACCTGACGCATACACTGCAAAATAATCATGTACCTACATAATAGAGTTAATATTTATTAAAGAAGTGATAAGAACAATTCTGATCCTACAAAATATGCCAATGAAAGTGTTTTCTTTGGTTTAGTGAATTTCTTGTGTCTCAAAATATGGCGGCAAATGTATTCTTAAATTCCTTTCGAAGTTTTCTCTGTATCTTGTAAGTAATTATAAAACATAACGACTATAGAACTTCGTATCACATGCATTTTGTTTGAAAAACTTTACTATGTGTATAGCTTAGCTATAGTAACTGGCGGGCTAGAAATGATAACCTCCCTTGCTAAAACAATTTTAATCAATTGTTTACTGGCATATTTTGTAAGGTCTGAATTGTTCTTGGTTTGTTCATAATTTTACAAATCTAATCTAAACTCTAAATGGATGCCTACGGGAATATTTAATATTTATTTTCTATCGTTTTTATCATCTTCGTATATCGTTTTTTATCATATTCATGCATTCAGTGTTAAGGCTAAGTTTTAATTGTTATTTTTAAAATTTAGATTGTCCTTTTTATTTTATTTAAAGATGCCGCTCGAAGGACCATCTGCATACAGTAAGCTGATTATAACTGCCGTTTTCAAACTGGCTTACAAATAAAAAAAGTATGCCCACTAGGTTATTTTGCCTGTGATTTGACTACTGCACAGAATTTATAACATATTTCAAATTGGCTTGGTTATAATCGACCTATTGTATGATTTTGATATTTAAGATGAGTAACTTGATACCTCAACTAGAAGCCTTCCATATGATAGTCCCGGTTGAATAAGCAAAAAGAGGAGTTTAAGAAAATGTGGTCATTTAGAGATCATAGGCAAACGCGCCAATTTTATTTCTCTGCATTATTTTATCAAACATCTATGTGCATTATGTTGTGATCACTCATGCATCATTAGTAGTAAACTAACGAACCTCATACGGCGGTAAGACTTCAGTTTAATCCGAATATGGTCCTAGGAAGACGATTAAAAGATTAAAATTATTTTCGTCAGAAAATAGTGTAAGATGTGCAAAATGATTCACTAGCTAGTTTAAAATTTTCTATGAACTCTTTTCTCATGTATTACGAATCTTGACAGATCATTTCAATGGTGATTGAAAAAGCACATTTAAATTGTACATTCCCTATTCTTCTTCATATTCTTACGATGTAGACTTCATCTTCAGTACTCTCTTGATTTGCCCAAATATTTACAACATATTCAGTTATCCATAGACTTTTAGTTATATATTTTTTAAATTCCAAATCCTTGTCCACGACTCTGTCACCTCTTACTAACACACAAGTTGCTAATAAAGAATTGCTGCGCGCTGCTTTTTAAGTAGATTGTGAGCAATTCGCATATAATTTCTTTGTATCCAATTTTTGTGTACTTACCGGTACTTATCCTCCAATTTCTATAACTCTCATCCTCTTAACTCATTATTCATATTTATTTTAATAAAATACGCTATGAGCATATAGCAAGTGGTCTTGTTGCTAAATGCTCATAGCTTACTCGCTACGTTCTTACTAGAACTAAATTGTTGTAGTCCTTAGTTTTGTATTAACCAAACCTTTTTGTATGTTACTTACGAATTAACATCCTCTAACTTCTTCAGTAGTCTCTCATTCTCTCGACTTAACAACTCCTGGTCCCTCAGCAGCTGGTCTCTTACAACGAACAGTTCGCTGTTCTCTTGCCTCAGCGCAGAATTCTCTTCCATGTGGAGTTGGACTAACTCCACCAGTTCTGGTTGGGGCAGCTGGTACAGTTTGTTGGTTTCGATGGACGGAGTGCCTCGATTTCTTTGGTCTGGAAAATTGTTTTGATACGGGTACCAGGTCTCTTATGAAACATAAGGAAGAACTTAAGAAACTTTAATAAAATAAAAATCTAAAAATCATTATGCCCTGGTGAACATCGTTACAGAGAACGTAAATACTGAAACAGCCGGCTCTTAGCCGGCTGTTTCAGTTCTTTCTCTATTTCAGTATTACTCCGAAGAAGCTTTGACCAATACAAACGAAAAGACCTTCAGCTTCATTGATGCTAGACACTGCAGGCTCTTCAAACCATCTACCGTTTGGTGCAATTTGCAGATTCGGTATGACGCGGAGGAGCTATCCATGCACTCCAGAACTTAACTATAATGTTTTATTCTAAATGATTTTACTTACTGTAGGCATCTACGCTAATGTCAGTCTGTACGTGCAGCGCTGTTCTCAAGTGGTGGTTCTCAGCTTGTAACGCTTCTACTTCTCTTTTCAGACTCAGTATCAAAGCGTCTCTTGCATCCTAAACAGATAATATAACTTAAGGTTTAAATTAGTTAATTTAGATAATATTCAACCAAACGCCACCGAAAATATTGATAGTATTTACCGTACTTCTACATTTAAAAATACATTATAAAGCTAATAATGGGCTGAGTAAAGTAATAAATGATTTTACAATAAAATATCAGTGCTTTAGCAGTAATTATGTTTTCTTACCATTTTTACGATGGGCTTCGATTTAATTTTTTTCGCTCGAGCTGCGTATCGAAGAGTATTGATAGTCTCGCTCAGATTCGCTCTGGTCGGGGCTATACAAGCGATCTAGAAAAATATAAAAATGTTATCATCGTCATCATCTTCATTATCATGATAAGCTGTTACTGACCCACTGTCGAATCGGTAAAATTTAGGCTTTTACATCGTGCTGAACAAGAGTGAATTGATAAGCTACAATTTTAAAATTTTCTTGACTTTTAGTCCTCGCTATGTTTTCATTGGAAATAAAGTTCTCAACCGATATATAATTATCATGAAATTCCTTAAATAATGTATATCTTATTTTATTTATGAGCGAAATTTCGTGACACGTGTTTTCGATTTTTAAATATAAGAATATCCACAAAAATACATCTTACCATAAGAGTCACCCCGTTCCCCGCAAGACTGTCTGCTAATAGTTTGGTGAGCTTGCTGTCGCGGTAGGGTATGTGGCCGCGTTTTCTGCCGTCGCTTAGTTGCGCTATGCAGTAACCTGTAATGTTAGAATTGTATGGTCAAATGATACAAAATCGGTATTTGTTTTTTACGTGACTAAGTTCGTGGGCTCTATGTTTTCTTTAGATGTATATTTGACCTTACGTATATTTGCTATCAAGGCCGTGAAGTTAGATATTCTCTGGTCCTGGGCCGCCCTTATTCTCTGGTATAAAAAAATATGATGACAGTTGAGCATCTTAAGATTTGTTGTAATTTTACGTGCTATTTCCAAAGTGTAAATTTTTGGAAAGCGATAAAGTTTTAGCTACAATATCAGAACGAATTATGACTAATGTTAAGTGTAGTATACAACGGATGAAAGTGAGAAAAAGGATAACTATAACAAATTTGGAGTTTATGTAATTCATGGTTAAAATTACGTTTGTGTACATTACAAACGCAAAAACGTCTCTAAGCTGATTTAACTATAAGACTCGTTGTAGTAGATTTTAATAATCTAAGTAATGTAGTATAGCTGTATGGAATTCATTCATTATCGTATTTGAAATTTGCAATGGAAATTAGAAAAAGGACGATTAAGAAAAATATGTATATCCGCCGTTTTGTTTACTGGCTATAAACTTCAGAACTAACCCAGCACCATAAGACTCCTGTTAATATTATTCGCTTCTTCCAACGTCTCGCCGGTGCTGTGCGTCCGCTTGGTCATCTCACTACCCGCGAGGTCCACGAAGTTGATCTTGCCGTGCGTGGAGCACGTGACGTCACCGTCGGTACGCAAGTCTCGGCGGACGCACACGCAGAATCAAGACTCCTGTTAATATTCCTATAAATAACGAGGGCAAGAACTCACCCAGCACCATAAGACTCCTGTTAATATTATTCGCTTCCTCCAACGTCTTGCCGGTGCTGTGCGTCCGCTTGGTCATCTCACTACCTGCAAGGTCTACGAAGTTGATCTTGCCGTGCGTGGAGCACGTGACGTCACCGTCGGTGCGCAAGTCGCGGCGCACGCGCACGCACAGCAGTGTGTGCGAGCGAGAGGAGTGCGCGTTCATTGCGTGCGAGCCTACTGCGCGGTTGCGCATACCTGGGGGGTAAAGATGGAGGAAGGGGGGATGTTGGATGATCAGTAGTCGGTCAAGTGCGAATGAAACTCACACACGAAGCCTTCGAACCTTACAGATGGCGTAAAGCAAAAATTATATATTTGAAATATTTATAGTCTTTTAATATTTTAGTTGTCTTGTATGGGAACTACCAACATCTACACCTTAAAGGCTACGTGCGTCCCTTCCTCATATCCCGAAGGCTTCCCGCTTTCTCGGGAGCTCTTAAAGTCCCTAGAGAACATGTTAGCTCAATACCTGAGTGATAGACCAACAGTTCCCTTAAGGCAGTAGACCCTTCTACTTGAGAATTACGTGCAAAACCTCGAGACTTACAGACCCTCGAGTGAAAGCGTTAGCATTACGGAAAATAGGATAATCATTTTCATTCACTTGTAACTGTTGTAAATGCATAAACATTCAAGGTCATATTAGAAGCATTCTAAGGTGAAAATTCAAATTTCAGGGCTTGACGCGGTTACATGTTCAGTTTAGACATAGTTTCAGACATAATCCAACCAATTATACTTCAATCAATGTCAAACTTACCTTCTTCCAAAACTGCAAATAGATCATCCAACTGTTCGCAGTCAACTGTAAATAGATTCTCTACGTAGAAACTTCTACTGTCTTTAGACCATCTGACTTGCAGTGGCTTTCGAGAGCTTCCTGGGTTAAGGAGATCTATTACCTGAAATGAAGCGTTAAATTAGCACTGTATAAATATGTAGTATAGATTTGTGAATAATTTACTTAAATGAAAAACAAAATCTTTATTACCAAAGTTATTAAGAAAAACATAAATTTAGGCTTGACATGGGTGGGTAAAGTTTGAAAAATATAGTAATTTTCCCACAATTGAAGTTACACGCACATATTTTTTTCATGGGCAGCAGTGATAAGTTATCTTGAGGTGAAGTACCAGGAAAAATCTGAGGAGCTGGGCAAATTATAACTGTATTGCATTAGTAGTTAACGTCAGTCCTCGATTTCATTCAGATCAATGCAATTACTGACCTTCTCATTGTAAATCTCCAAGAAGGAAGCCTTGAGGATGAAGTGGCAGTCAGGCCGGTCGTTGATGAGCTGGAACAAGTACACGAAGGAACGCACCACCAGCCCGTGGTCTGGGTTGTGGGGACTCGTTCCTCTTTCCACCTGGATATAGAGGTTCATTTTATCGACAGTAGAACCTGTATTTGGGTCTACTGTTGTGTGCATGGCAGTAGGTAAATCCCAATTGTGTTGTGGATAAGTGCGGTTGCAGGTCACACTATTTTTATTAGTCAGGGTTTAAGTAGTTGACCTCACTTAGGACTTCAAATATATCTAGAATTGATTAGTAATGTAATGTAGCAAGGAGTAACTCTGACTAAGTAGCAGTATTAAGTTATGAGTTTCTATCCGATGGAGCTTGTTTGGTACGTTTAACTTAAGTTATATATAAAAAGGTGCAGAAGTCGTCGCGTGCGTCGAACGTGGAGGGACGCTAGCGATGGAAAAATGCCAGTAGGCTAATGGCCCAAGGCCTATCTTTTTGCACCAACTGCACCTCTTTATAACGTTCCGGATGCTCATATGACGGTTCTACAAGCGTTCATAACTTTCAATTTTGAAGTGAAAACATCTTTCGCATCGAGGGGTAGCGAAAACCGATAAATTATACCTACTACCTAACATAAATTAACTGTATACCCTGCTCTGTATGACTTACAGACGGAAAGGTTTCGATCAGTCACATGACAAAAATCGTTAATTCTCCGTTAGTTTATGCCGTTTAACTCTTTCCGTAAGGTCATACTGAAGAGAAAATTTTGTACGAAACTACGGGTTTCGGGCGTACAGAGTGACCCTACTGTACTGTAGAGTGACCCTACTGTAGTTAGGGGATTCTTCGCAGTGTCAATATTAAATGTCGTTGGGATCCTCGCGTGACGCCGCGCGTTACAACGCTCGTTAAAGCTATCGCGCATTATCGCTGGAAACATCATTTACTCGGACACTGCTTTGGAATTTCAAAAATTATCATTTGGTAGTGATTTGAAAGTAGCGATAACAGTGTCAATCAATTAGTAATTGATTTTTCACAGACAGTTGGGCGATATTTTTTGTATTATGGAAATTCAATAAGAAAAGGCAAAATCGTTATTTGATGTTTAATTTATTCTTTCCACCTTCCTTTGTTATAATGCGTATGAGATTCGAATCGAAATTGATATTACTGTGGTGTTGATGATTGGCATGGCATTACTGTTACCGTATCGTTCTAACAGGCAGAGGGTATATTTTCCGGTCCGATTTAGTAGGTTGGTCACCAAAAGATCTCGGGTTCGATTCCCGACCAGAAAGAAAATTGAGTGATGAATTTGGATTTCTGTTCTGAGTCTGGGTGTACATACGTCTTGTGTGTGTTTGTGTGTGTCTATGCCACCCACGATACAAGGAATTACACACACACAAACACACATCTTCACGCCCAATCCCTAACGGAGTAGGCACAGGGTATCGAGTGCCAAATGGCACGGTTACTATACAAGGAATCCTAGCTATGAATGTATGCTCTAATTATTATAGTATTCAGAACAGAATACTTAATATCACCATCGTCATTTTTCTTACTAGAAGAGGATTGATAGAAAATTCTTTAAGAATTAAGTCCGATTTTACATAGTACCATTTTATATGATATTTCTTGTTTGAGTCTCTCAGTGTAGAAAGCATAAACAGGTATTATTAGACCAGTAGAGATGTTTATGTTGCCCTAACGAACACTTTTCACGCGACGTGACAATATTCTAATGAGCATCCATAAATGTGTTATGGAATGCTCAGATATCTATGAGGTGTCTGAAAATCAATACTGCCCCAAGGACAAATGCAAGCGACATATTTTGTCATCTGCTGTGCGGTCGCACTCAAGCGAACTAATCTGAATCTAGGAAAGTCCTGATTTACTGACTAATTTATTAACACAAAGTGATTAGCTACTAGGGTGTATTTTGTGACGTAAACACTCATTGGGATAACGAAATCCATCCCTGAAATGGAGGTTGAAAGAACTAAAGACTTATTGGGATATTGTTGAGATTGACTTGAACGTTTCATATACCCGTTTACCTGTTATCTGTAGACCTATTCATATTTACCTACTTCGTTATTACTACACTCATCTCTGCAGCGTGAACGTTGTTGAAGTTGTTGAAAACTTCTATAGTAGGGATATATAGGATAATGAATTGAAACGCGTCAAAGCCAAATTTACGCTTAAGGTATTGCAAAATAGTCTATAACTAGCTGACCCGGCAAACGTTGTTCTGCCCTATAAAATATTACTGAATTTCCCGTAGGAATGAACGTTTTTGTCGCAGTAAAAAGTGTTCTAAATGTTGACCAGGCCTAGTATCTATACAACAAAAAAGTTTCATTCGAATCGGTCCAGTAGTTTCGGAGATTAGCCCGAACAAACAGATTTATTTTACTGTTTTATTATATGTATAGATTACTTAACGAGTAAACTTAAATAGTATTTCAATTATTACGTTGTTTTGTTCCTGTGCACCGCTCATACGAAACAATTAAACGCGCTCAGCGACAAAGCTGCGTCCCAAACCTCACCCCTTTCACGCATCGATACGGCGTATCGTTGTACAGTTCAGAGGGCAGCAGCAGTCACTCATAAACATAGATACTATACCTACTAGGTAAAAATCGAAGTATAACAATAACTTCATTATAAAATATTCATGGAAAACAAAGTTTTAACTCCGAACTACTAAGGATCTATTCACAGCTATTGTACTTTGAAGTTACTTTGAAGTTTTTGAATTCAGTATAAAAGTTCGGAATTGATTCTTGTCATTAAAGCCTCATTTTGAGTACGTACTACATAATTAACAAGAATAGATAGCAAACATCGCAGCTGCTTTTTTACGAAAGTAATAAACGAACACGCTCACCAGATCGTAAATGAACCCTACCACATTACGTTGCTACCCCTCAAGAATAATAAAGCGTCATATTATTATAGTTATAATGTTAATGTGACAATCAATTAATACCGTACTAACTACCTAAGATCAAGGTGCATCACATGCCAAAACCAAACAGTAAACACACAAGTAAGAGTATTCAATGTAAGTATTATCAAAAGGCTATGGAGCAATTTACTTGCTTGACGATTGTAAGAAAATCTTTTGCCAGGTGATAGAACTTATGCAGTTCGACCGGGGAAGTACCACAGCCACCCTCATTATCCTCCGTGAAGCAATTTATTGTGTTTCGGTTTGGAGAGGCGTGGGTGCCGGCTATACTTAAACATGAGACGAACATCTTGGTCCTCAAGTGTAGCAACGAATTTGTGGTCAACCTTAGGTACGCAAGGATGATTACTAATGTCCATGGGTGACCACTTACATCAGGTGGACTGCATGCTCGTTTGCTACCTTTAAACCATAAAAAAATCTTACCAATCCTGGCGGTCCGGTGAGCGTATGAGTCTTGCCGCTCCCGGTCTGCCCGTAGCAGAACGCCGTACACGAGAAGCCCTCCACAGCCATCTCTAGAAGACGTTTTACACCCGAGTACTCTAGTACGTCTTCCTGTTTATAATTAATAATTGATTAATTAAATGTAACACTCAAGGGTAACTAAAAATCGATGTGGTTCTACTTCGGCAACTGATCGACAAAATTCAATTGGCTAGTTTTTAAAACTTGGTTAAAAATGAACCTTAGCACATAATCTACCCACCCACTTGCTTTTTGATGAAAGAAACCATAGTGAGGCAACCACTCACCTCAGATATTATAAAAAAATGATTGTATGAAGTATAATACTTCGCATTTGGCGTTGACATGAGGTCATACTCATGAGCGAAGACCCTTGCATGACAGTAATTAAATAATGGGCAGTCATGATGATGACGACGTTGAACATAGCATTCATTGATGCCTTACTTATTTCTGTATTATTTTCGTAGTATAAAAGTAGTAATAGATTTGCTTGTACTCGTAAATGTGCCGAATAATCAGCGATCGATGAATAAATTATTTAAAATGATTGTATTATCCAAAGAATGAATATCCACAAAGTAAACTACTAAGTATAGTAATTTGGTTTTTTAAGGAAAATATTGGTTTCCCTCGATATACCAATCAAAACCAAATTATTTCACCGACAACATATTTTGGTTTTGCTTTTTGTTTTACGTAGTTTTGTGTACCTGAGTAGCTGCTGGTTCAAACACGACGTTATAGGAGAACACCTTCGGCTTCTGCCCCGGGGCCGTGCTGTTGCAGATCACCTGGCCCTTCCCGGGGAACTCCAGCGCGTCCTGCTCTCGGTACGAATGCTCCTTCTCGTTGAGGGGTCGTACTCTGGATTTGTTTATTTATGATTACTTTTCGGTAATGTTTTAGTGGTTCGGTAATGGTTAATGGTCCCTTATGTTTGATAGTTATCAGTCAGTCATTACATATTTGAGCATAAAGGTGCAGCATATTGTGTTTTCATTTAACAAGCGCAGTTTACGAGCGTGCAGCTTTTCCTATGTTGGGGTAACAACTGCCAACTTCATATACCTACTCTTTTTTTTTAGATTAGGAGTTTTATAAGAAGTAAGCTATAGGTTTTTTACTATTTTTGAAAACTAAAAACTTTTTATTAAGTAGTTTTCCTTTAAAAAAGTAGTCTGCATTATATTGCCTTAAGTGCTGCAGTGAGCTGCAGCTATTTTAACACAGAAACAGGTGCAGGAGTACCACATCTAAACATACTACGGTGTACGGTCTAACCTTTATGTAACACTAGCTGACCCGGCAAACGTTGTTCTGCTATATAAAGTATTAATATCTCTTATAGATTACCCAGGCCGCTATAG
>DWNR01001685.1:0-14497 GCA_018250455.1 Polygonus leo | reverse complement strand
TATTATTGAACTCTTTCTTGGTACAGATATTTTTGCTAATGTGCCCATAGTAATATATTTTTGCTTCTGACTGTACACGGAACTGGATTAGTATAACTAAAATCGACCGATATAACGCGAATGGAGCTGAATACGTGTAGTTACTCCCTTCAAGTCATTGCCAATACAATTAATTGTATAACGAAGAGTCTATTATAAAATAGTTTTTGCTAAATATACGGTACTATTTATAAGAACTAATTAACGTTAATATAATTCCTAAATTTGTTCAACGTGACCATTATACATTTAAATATAATATCATAATAAAGCAATAAAATATATCATTGTCTATTGTACGCTATACCTAATCGTCAGTGCATTTTATAACTGTTGTGAATTGTATAGGGTTATTATTAGTTTTTAATAGACGCTACTTACATTTAATTAAAATATTAACGTGTTTTGAGGATAATTTACTTAATTTTATACTAGCCTTGAGCCTTTGACTGCTTATTATTACACATTTTTCAGATAGAAAAACCAAACATATAAACGTACATACCTAAGCTTCATACCATTTATAGAATCATTTCGTAAATATACTTTTGCATCATGTACCAAATTTCAAGTTTCTAGATACAGTACTTTCGGCTGTGCGTTGATATGTCAGTCAGTTAATCAGTTTTGCCGTTTATTTATATAGATAAAAACCTAACTAACTTTACAACATGGATGAACTGTCAAAGGGAGATGATTTTAATTAAATGTTAGCAGCAGTATTTAGTTGTAAGTTAATAGAGGATTGTTAGTTAAACGTTATTTATTCCTATATAATCCTAATAGCCAAGAATCTTGTACGTTGTACGTCTGTCGTACGTCAGTATTCGTAACGTAAGCGATATATTTATACACTGCGTCTGTTATTTTTATATGATATTGTATCGTAGATAATTTGTCTATTAAATGTTTTAAAATAATTTTAGTGTGGTTTTACTTGTCTCTCAATGCAATATTTAAAATCTTGAAAGTTTCCAAGGAATCCGTTTTTAAAATTACCTTAAGAAGTGTGACATTAAATTATATTTCTCTTGGTACATTCTGTGCGTGTTTATTATCAATGGTCGCGTAGTATTAGAACTTGAATAAGCTATTTATAAAACATGACATAATGATTAAAAATATTTAATATACGTCTAAGGTCAAGCTTGATAAAATTAGCATTTTCAATCCGTCTTAGTTGTCTTGTTATCGCGACCTGACTCAATGCAAGCTGAATTTACGCGCGGACTGAAATATCCTAACAACACTCATGTTACCGAGAAAAACGCGCGAAAACGTCCACCATACAGCTCGTACACGTGAATTTTCCGACTTTTCTAAATTTTACAGCATTACCTCACCGCGGCCTTGCGTTGCCTGCTCAGTCAGTGTAGATCCGACCGCCGAGGGGGGTGTGCACGTCGCCGGTCGCTACGGACCACGAACTCGTAATAACTCTACGAACGAATCATGAGGACGAATTATATAATTTATTTATTTGAATAATAATTTTTTATAGTGTAGTTAGTATATTTCTGTGCAGTGTTGTGACTCGGTTGTTTTATTTATAACGATGGCTTTACTTCTGTGCGTGTTCCTGTGCTCCTGGGCGGCTGCCCTGGGCTTCAATGTGGACATCCCGTCCAGGGTGGTGTACAAGGGAAACTATCAATCTATGTTCGGATTCACCGTCCAGTCGCATGTTGATGGGGATCGGAAAATGTAAGTATTTTTATACGATTATAAGATACAATTTTAAAATATGCATAAGGTGCATGAAAGGGTGGCGTAAAAGTTTTTATTAAATCTGTTTTAAATGAGCTTCTTATAAATTTAATTTTCAGTACAATTATGTTATTAAAATGTTATATTTTATTTGCTGCTATAGTAGGAAAATGTAGAGTCCTGATTTAAAACTTTACGTAATTTCAAGGTTCTACATAATTCAAATCTTGAAGAGATAATTAATTGTCTAAAAATAAATCTTATTAAAATTATACATTCATATAAAGATTTTTAATATCACCTTGTAATTCGTGTAAACTTATGATAGTGCGAGTGATAAACAAATTTAAAAGGAAAGTGCCTTATTACAAACATTAATAATTTTGATAATGACAGTACAAACATGTAAATTATGTTGATAATCTTTCACCTTTAACGATTTTTAATATATCTTTTTTTTTCTTCTATAAATTTTTAAATTTTCTGCGAAGACTCACGACATAATATAAACGTATTAGTTTTCCTTATTTCTGAATTCCAATCAAGAAACAGGTTTGATATTAAGCTCTTAAAATCTAGAGTTGGATAGCACTTCAACTTTAATTATACTTGAAGTGGATTTCCTAAGTACCTGAATTTTACGACAATTCTGACAAATGTAAACATTCGCCTTGACTAAGGACAATATATAGTAGTTTTTTAATGTCTCGGATACAGTACGAGCCTGTTATGGTCATTCTGAAGGTTGTGTTTCTCGAGCAGCGTCATATCGAGACTCCATCAAGGTATGACATCATCGCCCGACGAGTTCATAAGCGTGATTTTTAGCACACAACCAATTGATTCGCGGCCGAATATAGCTAAATAAATATAGCCGATTGATTAAAATACCTTGTATGTTCAACATACATACTACATATGTATGTTCAACATATGTGTTTGCCGACGAAAATATGCCAAGTTTGCAAATATTCTGTTTGGATCTGCACATATTTTGCGGACAAATTACTCTTTTTAAAATAAAAAGTAGCAAGCGAACATGATGGGAAGTCATATTTAAAGACAACCAAATATACGTTGTTACCCGTATTAAAAACTGCAAAGATAAATGCGATTTTTATGAGTAACTTTGAAACGTGAAACGTTATTAGCTATGTCCAAAATCCTTGAGACGAAGTTACCTGACACCTACACTTTATTTGTTAATCAAGTTCCAGTTTCTGGCAGAACTGTCGTCCACATACACTGCACTTAAACTGTGTTTTATTTCATATTATACTATAAATACTATGATTCTATTTATTGAAACAAAATAGTGAAAAAATTAACAGGCATTGCAATTTTTGCATCTACCGTAATAATCTCTAAGAGCATACAGACAAACATTTATTCCGACAATCTTAAACAAGAGTGCCTTTCTGAAGCGATATTACTCGCAACTCACATGACGATAGGCAAAATTTACTCATCACTCAGTCACTTGATTGCCTCGTACAATATCGTCTGTACTCGCTAGGGTTGTAAGGATGGGAGATTTCGGATCTTCCATGAATTCAGTGCAAGATATATGTACGACGTACGTCTCTTAGTAAATATATGATTAAATGTACTTATTAAAATACCAATCTAAACTTATAAATACATTGGTTCAGAAATTAAATTTGTTATAAAAATAGTTAATGAAACCTTTATTATTATTAAGTAAGTATTAGGTATGTTTAAAAACAGATGCTTAGAAACGTAAATGATAATGTCACGTGTATTAATAATAAGCGTCGAAAACTTGTAAAACCTGTCTCTTTAAACTAGTTTCAGCGGTATTGTGTCATATCCGAAAAATAGTTTTAATTCGGATCCGCCATACCTATATCTTAATTACAGACTTAATAGCATCCCTAGTGCACACTATTCAATATCTGAGTGGTCGAGGATGATGACATTGCGTATCTTTGATGCTTCTACGTCTCTTATACGCGTAAAGGTTACGAACATTCAGTCTCGAGATAAGACTAAAATGAGCACTAATAATTTATAATTCGCTAAGAGCGATCGAACAAACTACAGTTTTGTTTTTGTTTGCCGCGATGACGAATAACGCTTTTAGTAAGCAAATGAATTTGAATGTCATTCACTGTGGAATTTTTCCTTAGTTTAATCGCTTGATTACGTAAGACGAAGCTAAAAATTAACCCGTTCAGCTTTTAAATAGCGGAATTTCATAATAATAGCATTCTTTTGATTAATACGATACATTTCAGAATTTCAGATACTTTTTATTGATTAATTCTTATGTCAAGAAAACATCACGCGCGCTATTAACCCACTAGATATTAAGTTATGTTGTCCAGGGATATCTGAGCTTCAGTCTTTTATATAACTACAACTTTTTCCTACCAAGTTAAATACAATTAAAAAGTTGATTATGGTGATAAGTTACATATACTACGACAATGCGTTCGCCAGTCGTCCACAGTACTTGCTTCATACCTTTGTGATCATAAAATATTCCAAAATATAGGTTATCCAAATGCAGGAACTCCAGATCAGAATTGCTGTAACGTCTGAGCCTGAAAATACGTAGACTGAAATAGTACACAGATTGCAGGAAAGCGAAACAAAATGTAAGGTATTAATGTTTATTATGTTTATGTTTTTGATCAAATATATGTTTAAATTTGCATAAAGGTGCATTTCAAGAGTTTTGTATTACCAAGTTATTGTGGATTCCATCTTGCTTCTTTATTTCCAAACATAGCTTCAGATAGAAATTTAAAAAATTCCCGATAGTTAATTTCAAGGAAATCCCGTTCCCGGTTTGTCACCGGCTTCAGGCACCTCTTGCTTATTTTAACTACGAGGGTTCGCGGGTTCATTGGACTTGTAAAAGTCACTGTGACATTTTGTTTCCGAACGTCTTCTTTGTAGCACCTTTGCTCTATATTTAGGTGGTAGAGGGAATCTCTATACTTTGATATACATTTTGAGTCTCCACAAATAATACTTATTTTGATTTAATTACTTAACATTTATTACTCTCTTTATATCAGTAAAAGTAATGTTATCAATTTAAGACATGATAGTGTGAAAAATAATATTGCACTAATTTTTTATTTGCTTATGAATATTAATCAATTCAAAAAATATATATTTCTGTTTGTTAATTATATTCTTGTAAATTATGTCCTGTAAGTTCATTATATACCTAGAAACTTAGCTTTACGTACACAACAGTACATTTAAAAATGTAAAAACTTTTATCTACTAAATTATAATCATTATTTTTAAATATTTTATATTATATGTGAGCCCTACGTAGATCGATTAGAGTTAACAAAATTAAGTTAATAACTTTACAACCCCTTAATAATGTTATTGCGGCTTACAGTCATTAGTGATTCAGTTATTTCGTTATAATAATTGGGCAAATGCATCATGGTTGCGTCATAATCATCAGTCTAATGATTAATACAAAGTATTTACTTAAATTAGTGGATTCAGTGCAATCAGTTATTGTAATTATCGCCTATAATAGTTTCTGGGTCAAAAATATATTGTAATTCATTAATATTGTAATAGATAAGCGAGGACATTGACATTGCTTTATTTTTTTACTGATTATAAATACAAATAAGCTTCCAATCTATTCGTGGTGATTTTAGACACAACTACTTAACTGAGCTCTAGTTTCTATTAAATCTCATTTGATTTTATATCCGACTAGCTGACCCGCCAAACGTTGTTCTGCCATATAAATTATGAGTACAATAATATTCGCATTGCACGTCGAAAAAGGACTTTCATAGGCAAATTTTCGCTACCTTGGTTTACACTGTTGTAAGTTTCGTAAGAATCCTTACTTTTTTTGGAAATAAAATAAAGCCTTTGTTACTTGCAGATAATGTGGTTTATTATCAGTGAAATAATTAATCGGTTCAGCAGTTTTTGGGTTTATTCGTTCCAAACATACAAAAATACTAAGCTTTCCTCTTTATAATATTAGTGTAGATATAGATATAACGTACCTGTTGGTTACAGGCAACCACAGTCAATATTGTCATGCTGCCATGCGTAATTAGATATATTGTAGGTGTCTATCGTTGTATCAGTGTAGTAAAGCACAAATATTTATGTGGGCCACTTGCGGTTTATTAGGTGGGTGTATTTGCTTTCATATCATATATGTAAGTATCTCAACAGTAATACAAAATAGAGATATGTACCTAAGTTACTTAGTTTCTTTGTGTACAATGTGTTTATTTTTATTAAATAATATGCTTGTTACATACAAAATGCTTAAAGTCTACAATTCAAAAACAACTTTGTCATTTATCAGTAGGTTGCCACGAAAAAAAATACAATTCATCGGTCGATTATCATGTTCAAAATGCTACTATTATCTTTGACACCCCATTCACAAAAGACAATGGGACGCAAAAATTTCATTTGGGAAACCGGAAACAGCCACATCACATGCGCAACACATGCGCGCGCGCCGCTGCGCCGCGCCCTTTTTAACTTTTTTCACTTAATTTTGGCTTTAACAGGGCTATTTTTGTTGTGTGGGGTGAGACGTCGCTTCACGCTTGATTTATGAACAGTTTTGCTTACGAATGTAGCACAAGAAGGTATTTTTTTAAAAGCATCTACATGTCATTAGACCTTACGCTACAAGAGAGCCTTCATGCCTCTAATGGTAAGATAAGTAATGACTTTAGACGTTTACAGATGCGGTCAGATGGGTTTTTTATCGATCGTTTATTGATGTCGAGTTGTCGAAATGTAGGTCCGTGCGTGCATGTGTGATTTATGGGCGGTTTTACTTAGGGGCCTTCTCGCCAGATGGTTTATAGAAGCGTTATCAATTGATGAAGCATGCACTAGGATTGTGAGTAGATTCGGTTTGAACAAAGCGTATTTAAATGAAATACATATGTTATGTAAATAGTAATAAACAATTTTTCGTCTATTTTATTCTTGATTGTTCTACATTATCAAGGTTAAGTTTTGTTTTCTTGTGAGGACTTTCTTTCTTTTGGAGAAACATGTATGAAAATTACTATACATATCCTTGCTAATTTTTATTTGTTAGCCGTATATGTTTTTTTACGTTGTTTTCCTTCACCGAGAAGCAAGTAATAATTTAATGCTCATACGTACGTAATTTAAACGCATCGCCCGCGTGGCAGCTGTAATTTTAAGCACTAGACTACTATCGATCTTGTTAACTATCACGGTTAAATGATTTGTAATTCTTGTTAGTTCTTGATACTTCTTGATAGTTGATCCATTCTATTTGTGCCATATTATTTAGTTATCTGACAGGCTTTACGGTAAAACTGTATATATCACGCCTTCGCTTTGCACCGACAGGACAAGGGAGGTATAAAGTTCTTTAAAACATTTGGCTTGATTTACTAGAGTTAACAATGATGATAGTTTGTAATCTCGAATGTTTGTGAGTTTGATTGGTTAATTAACCTATGTAATTTATCATAGATTATTGTAAGTAGGGACGAGTAGGTCAATGTGAAGTTGGAATAATTTAAAAGTATAAAGCCACGACTAGAAAATATTCTAAAGCTATCTGTAAAAGTGTCGTGAAAAATATCAGCTAAATACTTAGTATGCAATATTTTTGATGGTTGTTGAAATTATCATTAATATAGAGGTTCTTAGATACTCATATTTATCATAGTTTTGTATATTGTAATTGAATATCTCTTTTGCACTTTTTGTGTATGATCAGCGATTATTAAATAAACTAAATAATGGTCGCTATGCGCAATAATTTCCATAATATCAGGTATCTAAAATATAAAGAATGCAACCACATTTCACGAATTATTAATGGAATACTAGCAATAATAGCTTTACAGAAATAAAACAATAATTGTATATAAATAACCGTATCTTATCAGCGATGCGCCTTCGAGAGAATCGGCACGCGGCTATAGCCTCCGACCCGACGCTATCTCCCAAGTGCTAATGAAAAATTATACGCGGTTTTTGGAAAATATGATCGTGCGAAACAAGTACAACAACAATAATATCAATAAAATATACTCCTTCTTGTTCCAGGACTCTACGTTTAATTTTCTTTTTACACTGTCTACGAAAGCAAGTCTGGTTCATCAATAAACAAGCGAGTTAGGAATAAAAAAATCAACTAATATTATTCCGTAAATTATATCATGGGATCCTATTCTTTTACCATAGCGGTGTATGTAGGGACACGAATTTAAATTAATTTAATTAAAAATAAATTTTAAATTAAAGTACTCTACATTTGGCATTTACTTTTTTGAGTTGCTCTGCAGCCGTAACGGCTTTATATATTTAACTTGAACACATCTCGTTAATTTATTATCGTCGGAGTAAATACATTTTATAGGCCAGAAGCCTACTACATGTGAACTGCTGCTACCAGGTCTGTATAGTTTTTTTTGGTTCTAATAATTTCATTTTAATTAATAATAAAATAGTGTATGATATTCTTTTTTACGTACCAACGGATAGAAAGAGAAAGAAAGTATATTTCGGCAAGACGATCCGCCTGAGATCGCGGGAGTGCGCCGGCGCAGTCCGTGACCTCATTACCAATATGGCGCCTCCGGCGACCTCACAAGCACGCATGCGTTCGTATGACGTTCGGTTTTGTAACTCTCATTCTGACATTGACTGTTTTCTGGAAAATGACTAATAAGATAAACCATACGTCTCAGTCTACAAAAAACAACGATGAATAAATATTTCCAATAAAGCAAAGCAACGCCCTGGAACGAAAATATGCGTCATTCAATATGTACAGTGAAAAATATATACAAAACTATATAGTCAAAAATATTCCTTATAAGTTTACTGTAAGGACGCCTTTGGCACCTTCGGATACTCATCTCTTATGAACAGGCAGTAACATTCTAGTCCGACATCCGACTTTCTGTTTATAAAACAAAAATTGGTCCAAAAATCTTTGACGGTATCATCTATCAAACATCTAATACTCGCACAACCACGAGTATTTCTAATGGTTCTCCATGGTTACAAAATATTAGTAGCTAACATATTAATGAAAAAGGTCATTGAAAGCAATTGGAGCAGTTGTTTTGCTAATTACCCCACTTATGGAGATATGACTTTGAACTTGCGTGCAAGTTGTATTAATTTAGTCATGACCACAATTGCACTGGTAATTTTGACACCAGACGGTCAAGGGTCATATCTGGTTACACCAGACGTAAGACTTTAAAAATTCTTCTATTCTTTTTTATACTTTTGAATTTAACGTACGTTTTACATTACATTGGACTGCGATTTGTTATGAAATATACAGTATTGTGCTGGGAAGATAATTTATTATTTTTTGTTATTATTTTGAATTAAAACATATGTTTTTATAAAGAATCATTTTCCTTAATGACTTGTTATGAATAACTGGTTAACAAAACGTTTGTTTTACTTGTAACTTTAAAGGGGTCAATGTCATGTTAGTATTTTCAGGATACGTTGTCGATGAGTAGGTACAATTCTCAGAACGCCACCTTGACCCAAAATGCAGTCTCAGATTTAGCTTGAACCGTTTGCAGTCAAGGTGATCCCCTGTAAGGATAATGGTAACTTGTTTTACGTATTATCTCCGTTTGTGGTCACAGTATTATCATAGAGTACTCAATGTGCTATTTTCAAGAATTAAAATAGTCACTATGGCTGTTTTCCATTGTTGATACCTATTCCATTATCAGGCAAAGGGATTTCCTTCGAGTTCGCAAAACAAAGGCTGGATTGTGGATGAATGAATATTACAGCTTCTTATTCTAACAGACATCCATCAGAGACATCCATGCCTCGGTTTGCTTATAATGGATTCGTGACGTAGGTTACATACACAACTAGAAATTAATCTTTAAATTGTTGATTTTCGGAATTTGTAATTATTTACATTAAAACACGCAAGTGTTTTTCGCAGCGTCTCAAACGACACATCATAGTACTCGATGTAATAATTACACGTATTATTAATTTTATTCTGTGTGTAGTTTTGCTGCAAATGTCAGTAGTATTACGGCCTCTCTCCACATATAAGGAAAAAATCGATTATAAATAATATCGATTAACGTTTTGCAATATTGCCCTAGATCTTTTTTTACTTTCATTCATAATTTATGAGTTCAAGAGCCTACATGTGTCTGTAAAATGGCACAAAATGAAATTCTGTGGTCAAGAATCCAAAAAATAATATGTACTCGTATTTTATCGATTACTATGTTAAATTACTTATTTTACATTGCCTTTGTAAGGCATTTCAAAGGCGTTTAATCTTTTGCAAAAGTTTTTGCTATGCAAAATGCGTTATTTTTATTGAATGATTCTGAATGATTTATTGATTGATAAATTGCTTTGTGATCTTACACGATATACATCACATCATATGATTGAAAAAAATGTGAAGATGAAAAAGATTGCGCTGTTGTGTTTAAATGTCCGCATACTTTTAGTTTCTTCAACCGGACACAAATTATTCAATCATCATTGGGATTCAATGTTAGTGCAATTGTACGGCAATTAAATGACTGATGTGATGTGTATTTATCGATTGGCAATGTCTTGTTAAAAGTCTATAAATAATACATCTCCATTAGAATTCTCCGCATAATGACAGTCACAATGCATTTTATTTAACTAAATGTTTTCATTAGAATTATTACGGAGAGTGTCATTTGCTTACATTAATTACTGAAGAATTCAAATATTCTTTTTTATTGTATAAAGGCAGCAAGCGAGTGTAGTGCGAATATAAGTAAATAAGTGTAAGTTGTCACTGCTGCACATGGACATTTGTACCCAGATTAGTATTATCATATCTGAGGATGATCATATAAATTTGCTACCCCCGTTGACTAAAATGTTAGTCGTATATTTAAGTATATGCACCTCTTCAAAATTGAAATACAAGTAATACTTTCTCGGCTTAACTACACGAATTCCATCTAGCTTGCGCGGTTTTTTTAGTAGATCATTATAGATAGGTAAAAATTTATTCCGTAAATAATAAATTTACCTGTTACAGTATTTACCTGTTCCGAATGTTCAATGTTAAAAAAATCATAACATATTAATAAAATTACAACCGTAATAATAATTGTAGATAACATAAAACCTCAGGTGCCCGAGAAAATCTAAAACAAGACACTCGGATATGTTCGTATCTAATACGAGTATGATATTGTAAGGTCGATGACGCAATCCGACTACAATCTGAAACATTGTTAGCAACGTAGAGGTGTAATTGAGCTCGGTATTTCTTACATTTGTACAAAGTTAAATCTATCTAGTTTATATTGTTTGAGCAGAATAATTAGATTATCATTATATTATTAATTTTAAAATCTCTTCAATATAGAATGTAGGACCAAAGTCGCCACCTTGACATACTCCACTGTTATGAAATACTTAATATTTTATGGAGATTTATCTTCTTCCTTTTTTCTTAAAAATAATCATAAAATTCATAAGTAAAATGTGAGATTTAATAACATAAAATAGATATTAGCAATTATATATAAGAAAGGGGAATGATCAAATGCTTTCGATAATTCCAAACGTTTTGTAAAAACGCGTTTTTCAAGTCTCGTTAATCATAACGCAATACATGAGTATTGACTTGCGGAAACTCGGAGGTGACGGTGACACGCTGATGAGTCAAGGTGGTGCAGGTAAGTACGTGCCACACTGAATAGGATATCGACTTGAATCATAAGTTACCGATATTGGTCACTTGGTCATACTCTTTGTCATTGCTGAGTAAAGGTTATTATAAAATTACGATTTACAATAAAATCACCTGAGTGACAGATGGAAGTTACAAATTATATGAATATTCAATGAAGCATAATTATGTTTTGTGATTAAAAAACCTTCGACGAAACACTTATGACAATTTTGGTCACATATAACGATTATTGAGTACACAAGCGTTATCGATGGATAACACAATGAAAAAATTTGCACACACAATGCATTGCATGCAAATATTTATAACTGAACGTGAGCTGGTGACACCGCATATAGCTATGGAAACGGAAGGCGAAATGGCGGTTGTCCGTCCCAAAAGAAAATTTGCGATCGAGACATGACATGGTCTGTCGCAAAGATTACTGCCATCCGATAGCCAATATCTAATGCTATAAAAACAAAGGACCGGACACTGCTACCGGCGGCCGCCAGATGGCGCCACGGAGTGCACGATTTGTATGCGCACGCGCAGGTCTAGCTGCGGATGCGACGCCGCGACGGAAGCGGTATAAATTGAAATTTAATTGTTATTAAAGCACCATCAATGTTTCTAGGAATGTGTTGAGGTGTTGTAATTGGGATAATACAGTTTTAATATCTTTAGTCCTCTAACGTACCGCTAATCTCACCTTACGAATTACTTAATAATTAGCGTATACATATACGCTAATTATTAAGTCATTCTAAGTAAACTTAACTAATCTATTTATAATTGGTTAATTATAGATATGACTAACAATGTTGTTATAATTACCATACGATCCATTATTTTTCCTCTTAGAATCATCATCGAGTTTTATCCCCTATCAAATTATTGAATAAGATTTTCTAAATACATATAAATGATGACATGAGTATAAGTCGAAGATAAAGTGCGGGGTTAGGACCTGTTCGACCTAATTTCAATTACAAGTTATCAATTAATATTATAAATATTTACTTTAAACTAATAAATATACAATTAGGTACAAACAATTAAACTTGTAACATAAATGTAATATTATATGTGTTTTGCGAATTTTTCCTTTACTCTGCCACTTATAACATGTAGTACTTAAATAAAAAAAGGCTCATCAGAACTGAAGTAGCTTAAATCATAAAATGTTACATTCGAAATATGTTCGCCTTGTGTTTAAATGCATTGGCAACTACTCGTTCTCAATAAAAATACGATAACTGCTTAACGAACGGTTATGAAAGTTTTGGCATCTCCTCACATGAACTAGGTCTGACAGACAGATCTGTTAATGAGTTTAGATATAGGAATTATTTACATTTTGTATAGTAATAATAACACTTTTTACACTAATAGGATGGATTCTGTGCAGCCCGCAATTTAACATTAAACTACTTACTAATTTAAAAGGTGATTCGACCGGGGAGGTACCACCGTCACCTCATAATCCTCCGTGATTTTTTTTTTCAAATGTGTAGTTGCTGTTGGCCCTATATGGCCTTTACAGCTTTACCGTGTGTTTTGTGGCAAGCCAGCTAAGGGCTCAACCGGGATAGTAAGTCTTTTGTTTCGGATTGGCGAGATGTGATCGGCTATACAAACGAAAGAGGTATATCTTAGTCCTCAGGGGTAGCAATGCATCTGTGATCAGCCTCAGGTACGATTAATTCGTATTTGGGAATGTTTATTAATGTCCATGGACGGCAGAGACAACTTACTACCAGGTGGACTGCATACTCGTTCGCTACCCTTATAGGTAAGTTAAAAAAAAAGCACTTTCTTTAGGTATTTGTGCTCTTGTGTACCATAACAACCTGCTTTTACACCCTTTGTTTGTTTTGGTTGTTGCTTTGTTTATCTCCATGTCCGGTAGTTCGTGTTGGTTGAACTCGACTGTTGTGCTTATCTATGTAACTAAATATAATTAAATTATTATTACGAGAATGATTTATTATTAACAACACAATCCGTTATTCTCCTACTGCTGGGTGTCATTTCTCAGAGAAGGATTTAATTCATAAACCATGTGAGCCAAGTAGGAATTGAAACTTAAGAATTCTCAATATTTTTTTTCTTCATCGTAAATAGACAGGTAATATATAAAAAAACAGGTACCTTGTATTATCTATAAATACTTACCTTCTCGTTATTGACTATGCAAACAGTTATTTAAATATGTTGATTAAGTCTGAATTTATGATCCAGGTCAAATTTTATTAAAATTCTGGTGTCGGAAAGCTTGTCATTAACATGATTAATATCTTATTCGCAGTGGACTGTTCTATATAAATGAAGTTATAGAACAGTCCACTGCAGTCAATGGTTTCCAAAACTTTTGTGAATCTCAGGTGATCTCAGGACAACTTAAAGCCAAATGTTGAGAGTACGGTGTCTCCGATTCAAGAAGTCTGCGTATTAATGTGCTACTTTGTAAAAAGTGACGGTTGTAGTTTTATGGGTAACATATCCAAACCGCAAGACACTATTAATTATGAATCAAAACATACGAATATGCAGTGTCACCCCAACCTTATGAGTGCCTCTAGTCACGCAAACTGTCCATTGGGAATTTTACGTTTAAAAAAAACCCTTGTGTTTTGTAATTCGTAGGTCAAAATGTTATTTACCGGTATATTACACGTAACGCAAATAGTTCGTTAACGTTTAAAATGTAATGTTAGCAGACTTAAGACAATAAAATTACAACTTGGTAGGTCGCAAATGATAATCCGCAAATGATAATTCAGACACCCTCCGCTAGATGGACCAATTTACAATTCAAAACCTGTAATATCACACGTATAATCATAACATAAGTAAATCTTAGATTGGATATATGTGTGCGTCTAATTTACTATTAATAATTTTAGATTAACATGAAGGAGGTGTCAAGAGTCTCCGAAATCGGCGTGTTTGTATGAGGAGAGTGATGAAAGTGGAAGAAGCTAGGCAAGTATGTCAGAACAGTGCCATTTGGCACTCGATACTCTCTGCCTACCCCGTTAG
>DWNR01001684.1:0-14499 GCA_018250455.1 Polygonus leo | reverse complement strand
ACATTCCTACCACGATTTATACACATTATCAAACGAGTTTACCGGGCCGTTGAACTTTTATCTACAAAATCATTTAACATATTTTATAACTATTGAAAAGGCTTCCATTTTTAAGTCGATGATTTATGATTTGGAATCGATTAACTTAATTCTTCATAAATGTTCATATTTCGTGGTATTATTAAAAGTATTAGGTTCACTTCGCACGTGTAATAAAATTAAATTATATATGAGAAATCCTGAAAATATGTAAATGAATATGACCGTCGCGTAACAGTAAATCTCTGTTCGGCGATGCATGTTATTAGATGATGCTATTTTTGTCCGCGGAGATTTAGTATCCGGCGCACGGTTACTTCAAAGAATTCGAATTGAATTTATGTTATACATAGGAAGTATATTCAAATGCGGCCTACAATGTTTAGGTCTACCCGTGTGAACTTAATCACGCATGGCGACCACGGCGACATTCATTCATTGAAACAACAATCCATATTAATGTAGTGCAAATTTTAAATTCATGCTGCCTCCTCATTTCGATTGCTTCGGGCCATGTTTCTAAACGCACGATTTTGCATAAGTAGTTTTTTGTTCGTGTAAAGCCATTTATAAAGTCGCAGTTACGAGTAATGAAAGCATTTCATTAAATGCCATGGGAATCGACGAGCTACGTCATGACATGAAGGATTGACTGATTTACAAGTTACAGTCGTAAATACTTAAATCTATTATACTTTAAAGACGTTCATTCAAGTTAGTTTGCTGTTTATCGGCTGTTATCATAAAATATTTTGATAATAAAATCGATCAGGCCATTCAATTATTTCCGCTTAAGTCATAATTTAGCTTTTTATTATCGTTGTCAATGATTTTATTTAAAAATATTATTTTTTAACGCCGATCGAAACTTGGTGCCGCCGACATTCCTGGCATTTGTGACCGTTAGCTAACGATCTCCGCTGATCGGTTGCTTCGTCCTCTACTCATAACAATATTATTTCAAATGGAAAGTAATAACAAACATTAAACATTTCCACGACACGTATAATTAAATTAAATTTATCCATTTTGATGAATAGTAATTACGCATACTTTGTCGATCCTATATGATTATATTCGAGTGTAATATAACCTAATTATTAAATAAATAAAAAAATAACTTAAATAAATAAAATAGTGTGCGATGATCCCAAAACTTGCAACAGGATCAGAATGTCTGAACATAGAGTTACCTACATCTTATAAATGTAGATAATAGTCATTTCATGTGGCGATCAATTACAACAATTTATAAGTTACTAAGTTATTATTATATAAATAAAAAAATAACTAGATAATGTGCGATGATCACAATCCTTGCAACAGGATCAATATCTGAACATACGAGGAGAGCTACATCTTATGTTTATAGTCAATAGCCATGTTTCATGTGGCGAACGATGGATTATAAGTTAGGGAGCTATTCTATATTTACGACCTATGCCCCAAGTATCAAATCGCCAATAAAGCTGCAGCTCACATCTTAACGACCCGCACCGTTACTTTAATTACAGCTTTGTCGCCTCTCCGCCCGCCTTCACTAATTATACGCAGTAAAACGGATATGTAAAACGACGTTAAGACGATGACCGATTGCGTCGTCTCAGCAATTTACAGCTAATATCCTGTTCAGCCGTAAAACGCTTAATAAGTCGACAGGCACTCGTAAAAACAACAGTAAAACATTCTCGGAACGCTTGCAATATTTTATAATAACTGTATTAAAATTTTCTTCAAACCGTCCCGTCCCCTATGGGTTTTTTGTTCTTGTTCTATGAGCGCGACTTAAACTTAGAAAGGAACGTTTCTTAAATGCAGTCGTTTCTGCAGCGCATTACAAAAAAATAAAATAGGCAATTAGAAATTAACGTTATTATAAAAAAAAATACAAACAAACAAACATAAATCTATACGTAAAGCATAAAACGTATATTGTTTTAGAAATTAATGGACCCAGTCAATCCGTATTTTAGACCATCATTCATCCTAAGAACGTATTAAAGGTTCCTTAAATTAACTAAAGCTTCCTTATGTAAGTTGTATTAAATCAATATTTTTGTTGATTCCAGCACCGACGGCTAGCAACCAGACGGCTTTAGAGCTCCTTGAAGGTAAATTAATACTTCTTTTTTACTCTGTAAGCCTCTTGAACATAATAATGATTACATAATCAAGATTTCGGAAGAGATTTTTTTTGTTGTAATTTTAATATTATTGTTAACTTTTTTGCACTTATTTTTGTTAGAAATATTTTATACCAATTAACAGATTATATAAAATAATATTGTACGAAATATGTGTAGTAACGATACAATAATCCATTTATTTATATCTTTCAGGACCAACTGAGGGATGTTACTACAATTTCCAGCACTATGGCGAAGGCGACCGAATCATGACTAACGAACCATGCCTGAACTGCACTTGTCACAACAGGATGCTCATGTGCTACCTGAGGGTCTGTCCGTTCACAAAACCCATTGGCCAGGACTGCACTATCGAGAAACGGGCCGACCAATGCTGCCCGATCGTCACCTGCCCAGATGGTACGGAAAGTTATATATTTTTTTATTTATGCAGTATCTACGTACCTACAAAATAATGATAACTTTATGAAAAATTAGAGTTCCAATAGCTGGAGGTCAAAGCTACGACTACTATAATGCAAAAAAATATCCCAAAAACACCCACTTGGATGAAGCGGGACCGACATGCTCTCCAAGGCACAAATCAAATGTGTGTGGAATTCAACTGACCACTATTTATAAAGACCGACAAACGTTACTCTACGCATGTCTCTATATTAACTTATAGTGATAGAATATGCTCTACGCTTTTCATGTAACAGGAGAGAGATTATTTAACTGTATACCAGTAGTAAGGAATGGTTTTTATCATCTTTTTAACTCGATAATAGTATGATGATAAAATGATGTTAAGCATTAGAACTCTCAAAAGAGTTACATTTAGTGCAACATACCTAACTCTATAAAGAGTAAAAAAATACCGACTCAATATCAGTTATAAACGTATTTTTTCTTTCAGTTCCAGTTGACCTACTCACGTCTACGTCGACCTCATCCCCAGCTGAATACGGCGCAACTGGACTCGGCAAAGTGGATAAATATGGTTGCAGTATTAATGGAAAATATTTCTCTGAAGGCTCTAAAGTACCACCGACTCCGAACAAACCATGCGAGCATTGCTACTGCATTCGCAACATGACCACTTGCGTTATGCAAGAGTGTACTCTACACGTGGACGGCTGCACTCCTATCTATCATAAAGATGTTTGTTGTCCAGTCAGATATTCTTGTGGTAAGTGTGATAAGTATATTCATACTAATCTATACTAATATAATAAAGCTGGAGAGTTTGTTAGGTTGAACGCGCTAATCTCACGAACTGCTGGTTGTAAATAAAATATTGATAATCGAATTGAAAAAATATTTTAGTGTTGAATCACCTATTAATTAGGCAAGGCTATATAACATCACGCTACGACTAATAGGAGCGGAGAATTAACGAAAAATGTTTAAAAAACGGCAAAATTTGAACCATTCCCTCATGTGACGCAAATGAAGTTGCGCGGGTCAGCTAGTATTATAATATCAATAGACTTTATTTGGTTGGTTGAACACGCTAATCTCAGGAACCACTGGTTCGAATTGAAAAATTAATTGAGTGTTGCGTAGCCTATTTATTAAGGAAGGCTATAGGCTATACAATATCCTATGTGTACACTCATTTTAATGTGACGCAAATGATTGCGCGGGTCAGCTAGTAATGGATAATAGAAGTGTCAACCGTGCATGCTACCCACCTGATGGGTAAGTCGTGGTTGGTGGTATTGCCGCCCCGACCGAACCTCCTAACTGTCCATGTTAATATTCCGTAGTACTTAAAAAACATAGTTTGAATTAATACTAATCGTATAAATCGTAATACGATGGATAATAATCTACTAGCGAAGCTGTATTAGGCTCACAATATATTATTTGGTATCAATAAAATTCCTATATAAATCACTTTGATTTTAAAGAAATATATTATACCTGCAAGCCTTCTGCAAGCGTTTTTTAATAAAGTATATTGATACATAATTATTTATATAAATTATTATTAATAAAACTACGAGAAACCTACAATTCTAAGAGCAATATTGACAACGTCTATGGCGAATTGAAAAATTAATAAATTATTAGTAACTAATTAACGTCCTGAGTGGCGCAGCGATCATCATATCAGTCTGATCCGCCATTATTTAAAGAATCTTCTTTTCACGTAGACTTCTCGATGATTTATTATTTCTGTTCTGTAAATCCGGGTTTGGGTTAACCTACACCTGTTCTTATTGTGGTGTTGCTAGCATAGAAAGTATTATTTATTTATTTATTTATTTAACATTTCAGATCATGAAGAGGACGAAATGCTTCTTTTGGATGATATGACAACCACTGTCCGGCCGACTCCTGGATTCTTATTGACAACAACAACGATGCCAGCCGTCACTCAGTTGAGTCAAGACTGTGTTCACGATGATCAAATATTCGCAGATGGAGCGTTAATAAAGACTGAAAAAGCATGCGAACATTGCTATTGTATGAAAGGAGATATTGTGTGCGTAGTACAAGAATGTGGCACACCTATGGAAAACGAGGGCAAAAATTGTACATCTCTTCCTCCTCGTCAAGGTCAATGCTGTCCTGACACATATATTTGCGAGGGTGATGAACTTATTACAGATGTCACCACTGAAAAAGTATTTGAAGACATCACTACGTTATCACCGCCAAGAAGAACAGAGGGTAGTGGTTACAGAAATGAACCAGATGAACCATATACTGATATGCCCACATTTGAAGGAAGTGGTGAAGAACAAGCTACAACTTTAGATATGTCAGGCACATATACGTCGCAAAAACAAACACCAGAAATAATTGATGAAGTATTTGCTCCAACAGAAGAGTCTGTTAAACCCAGTCAAAGTACGGTAGAACCAGATAAAGGACAAAACACAGTGCCAGATGAATTTGAGGAAAGTACTTCTGATGCTCATTTACATGGAACAACCATACAGTCACAAGAATTACTTACTACTACACAACCAACTGTTGTTGACGAAATAAAGGAAACTGAGGTTTTGGTATCTAAAACAACAACTTCTGAACCTATGGAATCTGACATTATATCAAAAGAAGACGAATTAATTATGACCACCAAACCTGCATCTAATGCTGACATTGAAGGTATAAAAACACCTACAGTTAATCCCGAGATGGAAAGTGAAACTACATCATTTGACAAAATCGATAAAATGACTACTCCAAGAGTCTTAGAAACTTCTGATTATGAGTCCAGTACATTACACGAACAACAAGATAAATCCACAACCTCGCAATTTATGGATTTATCAGAACAGGATGAAACATTACAACCAAAACTTCCCACAACCTTAGCTCCAAAGGACAAATTTGAAGAACCAGAAAAGGATATTTCTGCTACCCCTGAATATACAGAAGATATAGTAACGACTACTTCAAGCAGAACAGAAGCTTTTGAAACTACTTCAATAAACCCCGTCGAAAATGAAATTCACGAAGATATTTCACCAATATTAACACCTGGTCGAATCCCAGGAGAAGGCGACTGCCTCCTTAATGGCATTACATACAAAAACAACACAAACGTGCCTAATATTAATAACTGTCATTCAAGCTGCAAATGTGTCAGTAGTATCGTCAAATGTGATCCAATAATATGTAGCCCTCCACCAGAACATATGGATAATATGAATGATTGTCAACCTATATACGATACTCCTGATGCATGCTGTCCAACATATGTATGCCATTCTCGAGAAACAATTCCACCTGAATCTCATAGTCAAATGTCTGGTACTGAAAGTCCAAAGCCATCGCCTGAAAAATCTGAAAGTGAATGCCATGGAGATGACTGTAAAGCAGGTGAAATCCCTCCAACATCTCCTGAATCATGCGAATCTGGAAACTGTAAATCAGACACCGAAGTACCAATAAAGTGTGAAAATGGTGCTTGCACTGAACACACTGACACTAGTTCAAATGCGTCTCCACCTTTGGAACATCCAGAAACCTGTATCGGTGACTCCTGCTTACCTTCGAAAGACAGTTGCATTGATGGAAATTGTGAACAACCAGCAACCAGTGAACACATTTGTAACAATGAAAACGGGTGTCAACCATCGGAAGCAGAGCCATGTGAAGGAAATAATTGTGGAGAAAAATCGGAAGTAACTGCTCATAAAGACGAAATTTGCCAGGATCCAGAGGGATGTAAAACAAGTGCTGCTCCCGAAGTACCTGTACCTGCTTGTGAAGGAGCTGAATGTGGCAACGGAGTCTCAGAGGAAGGCACATCTCATACTGAATGCACAGAAGAAAACTGTAAACCAAAAGAATATACACCAGAGGAACATAAAGCACCATCAGAATGTTCCGGTGCTGATTGCATAACACAAGGAAAGGATGAATCCAATGTCTTGACTACAGAATCTATTCTAGGGGATCAATCATCCAAAGATTCAACAACTGAGGTAACTGAACAACACGATTCGAAATTACCAGAATCTGAAGATGGAAGCAAGATAACGACACAAACTATAGAGGACATAACTGAGAAACAAGATGCATCTCCTGCGTTATCTACTGAAAGATCTGAAATTGTAACAACATCTGATGAAGCTGACCACATCACAGAAAATGCAGAATTGTTTACTACTGAATCACATATAACCGAAGTAGAAGAATCAGTAACGGAAAAATATGAAAAACCAGAAAGCGAAGACCATAAAACGTATACCACTAAGGTTGCTGAACAAACGACCGAATCTTTTATAAACGTTGATAAGGATATATCCACAGATACTCCAACAGTAATGCAACAAGAGGAACATTCTACTGTATTACCTAAAGAGGATGTAGATATCGTTCCAGAAAAAGTTACTGAATCATCACCAAGTTCAGTTTTAGAAACCTCTACTGAACTGTCAGATATGGAAGAGCATGATCTGAATAAACACAAAGAAGATACAACCGATAATATGGAAGAGATCACCCAAAAATATGAAGCTCAAACAGAACCTTCGATTATTTTAGAAACAACATCTAAAGAATCTGAAGTTAGTGTATCTGAAGAAGCATATACTGATAAACAGGAAATATACACAGAAGCGCCTGAAGATCATGTAACAAATTTGAATGAAATCATGCCTCTTAACACTGAAAAACAAGAACCAGCACAAAGCCCTAATGAGGAAAATGAAATAACTGAGTCAGGATTAAGAACCACAACGACGCAACCAGCTACACCAACAGTACATGGTATACCTACTGACCAAGAAGATGTTAAACACACAGAAATGTCAAATGTAGAATCCACAGAAACCTCGGAGTCGTTTACTACACAACAATCAGTTCCATTAGAACAATCTTCCGAGTCGGGTATAACAAAATTAGAAGAAACGGAAACAGGTACAACGAATGATTATACTCAAAAAGAACAAAGTTACACAGAACATCCTGATATCAATATTGAAAAACTACCAGAACCATATGCAACAGAAAAGGAGTCGTTATATCCTCAAACGACTCATATTCCACAAGAGAGTGTAGAAGAAGAAATAAAAACTACTGAGCCATCTATTGAAAACGAACAAGAGTTTACTCACCCGCCCAAGACGATTGAAACTCTTCCAGATGAACAGAGTGCTTATACAACACCTAAAGGAACTGAGGAACAAGAAATCTCCGTTTTGGATATACATACTACGCCATCCGCCACCGATGAAAATCTTGAAACGTTACATCCGATGACAGAAAGCAGTGAAACAAAATTATCTGAAACTCCTGTCAAAGAAGAAGATGCGACAGCTGTTTCTGAAGATTTCAAGGACAGTAGCACCAGATATCCTGAAAGTGTTACAGACTTACAAGAAACAACAAGTAAAACTGTAGATGAAGTTAAAATTCCTTCAGAAACATTTGAAGGGCCCACAGAAGTTCCAGAGAGTACTAAAATACCAGAAACCTTATTCCCTGAAGATACAACGCATAAAGAGTATTTACCACCTATTGTAACTGAAACTGACACGGACGATTTACCTTCCAAACCTACAGTTGAAGAAGAAACTTCTGGGATAGAAACGACTATTTCTTCAGTTTTATCAGACGTAAGTCAAAGTGCAGAAACAGAAATTGTCTCGGATTCTAAGGGTGAAAGTACACTAAAACCTGAAATAATTTCTACGAATACTGACGAACCAATTTATGTTCCCGAAAAACCTGAGAAGGAGATTCCAGCAACAGAACGAGTTGAAAGTGAAATAGCAACAACAGAATCTTTAAGGCAACCTGCAGAAGGAATGGCCGATAAAGAAGAAACCACTGAGACTTTAATAGCTCCAACAACTGAAGAACTCACTGATTTAGATATCAAAATACATAGTACACAAGAGGAGGAATCTGTTCCAGTAACTGTAGTTGAAACCAAAACAGAAGAAACGCCACTATCAACTCCATCAGGTACATATGTAACCGAACAACAGATTCCTGAAAAACAAGAAACTATATTACCAGATCAACATGTGACAGATTCAGGTGAAAAAATACAAACACCGACAGATATTTCGGATTCAAATGAGAGCGTGACTCCAAATATTAATACGGATGCACCTGAAATAATAACACAATCCCAAGACACAGAAACAAAGTTAGATGAAATATTCACCACTTCAACCCATACTATCAAAGAAAATGAAGAACACACGGAGTCTTCTATGTCACTTGTTACTGAAAAACATATTCCAGGAGACACTGCTAGTGACTCTGAAATAGATAAAACTACAGATGCTACACACATGATAATACCTGAAACTCACGAAACCAAGACAGATAAGCCATATTCTGAAGACACAGAAAAACCAATTGTAATGGAGACAGAACCAGAGCAATCACCTGTAGAATTGCCAGTATCAACTATATCCGAAAAGGAACATGGTTCTGATATACCATCTCAGACTCACGATGTAAAAGAAAGTCTCCCTGAAGGTTTATCTACGCCTGAATATACCACGTCTAAAATTTCAGATATTCACGGTGAAGAAATGACTTCATCTCCAATTACTGATGAAGCTAAATTAGTAACGTCCGCTGATACTGATGAGAAACTGGCCCCCACTACTGAATATAAAGAAGGTACAACATATGAACCAACTCCTAGCAAAATGGATTCTGAAATATCAGTCGACAAGACACATGAAACTTCCACTGCATCATCTGACTCGAGTAGCTCAGAAGAGTCCGTAACTATAGGTGAACAAGAAATATCCACAAAGTCTCCTGAAGGACCATATATGACGACTGCTATATATGACCACGAACCTGAAATAATACCTCATGATAAGCCAGCCATGGAAAATCCGCCAGTAGACGTAACTAAAGAGACAGAAGACGATTCTAAGTCCACTTCTGTTCCAAAAATACAAGAGCCCTCAGAAGATCATACAAGCGTGACCGTTGGAGATCTGCAAGAACCTGAACTTGAAATGAAAGTAACTGCAGCCCCAACAGAACAAGAAGACAAATATACAACGGTACCTGATCTTTTCACAGCGAAATATCCAGAACCATTAGATAAAGAACAAGAAACAGAAACTCCTGAAAAGAAACCAATCAAACCAGAAGATACTACTTTAGTACCAAATGAACCTATCACTACAGAAGGAATAATGTATACTAAACAACCTATCTCTTCTGACGTTCATAGTACTGTAGCTGTAGATTATGAGAAACAAACTGAAATACCTACACATTCAGATACAGAGAAGGATATATTAACTCCAACATATCAAGATTTAACGACAACGAAGGAAGAACTGATGTTTAATGTACCCGAAGCTCATTCGACCGAAAGCTCCGACACTGCAATCACGGATCAAGATAACAGACGTACTTTATCACCTGATGAATATATTAAGCCAGAACAATCAACAGAAAAGCATGAGTTGCCAGCTGCAGAAGAAGTAACAACTGCACTACCGGAATCAGTCAAAACGCCTGAGGAGGAGCAATCTATCATAATACCAGAAATATCTACAAATGTACCAGAAAAAGAAAGCGTTACATCAGAATCTGCGCATACATTGCCGGAAGCAGAATATGTTACTCCGATTTCGCAAGTAACGGAAGTCGAAACTATGTATACCGAATCGGAAGTATCTGATAAGGATCACGAAACACCTGCTGTTACGGAAATCGTCGCCGAACATACCGAAGCAGTACCAGATATAACTGAGAAACCGTCATACATAAAACCCATTGACAGCGAAAATGTACAAACTGAGTTACCTGCATTTGACGTTACTGAAAAGGATGAAATTGAGAAGACTACAGGTCATGAGGATATAGTAAAGACACCGGAGGAAATACCTGAACAACATACCGTAGCAACAGATTCTGAAACTGAAACTTCAACTCAAAACATTTCAGGCGAAACGGAAATGTCAGTGTTCAAAGAAACTGAATTATCAAGTCCTAAAGTAACTGAAGGCCCATTGGCGGAAGCAACCGATGCTATAATTACTGAAGCACCAGAATCTACCGTAGAACAATTAAGTAAAGTAACAGTGCCTCAAGATGCAGAAATCGAACATGAAATTACTGAAACAACACCTGAAGTATCATTAATTCCTGTACAAGACGTTACGGAAGCTGAAGTATTAAAGGTAACAAAAACGCCTGAACATGATGTTACAGAATCTTCAGTGCCTGAAGTGACTGATACTTCTGTACCTGAAGTGCCTAAAACATCTGTACCCCAAACGAGCGAAGAAGTCGTTCCAGAAGAAACTACAGTGGGAGTGCCTGTAGCAACTGAAAAGGTAATATCTGAAATTACTGAAACTTCGGTACCTGATAAAACTAAAACTTCAGTACCTTACGCGACAGAAACATCGATACCTAAAGAGACTGAAGGTTCAGTACCTGAACCAACAGAAGCTACGGACACAAAAGCTACCGATACTGCATTACCTGAAGTTTTGGAACCATTAATACCTAAAGTTACTGAAGGATCAGTACCTGAAGTAACAGAAGAATCGATAGGGGAAGTAACTGAAGTTTCAGTGCCAAAAGAAACTGAAGCAGTCAGTATACCTGAAAGCTCCACACATGAGCCAATAGATGAAATTTATAAACCACCTGCAGAACCACTTTCAACATCAGAGCCGGCTTATTCTCCATCAGAAACTACGCCATATTTAGTTGAACTAGAAGAACACAGCTTTGGTCAAGATACATCAGTCGCCCCTGAAGATACGTATACAACAAGAGGCCCCGAAAGCGAACAAACGGAGCGTGGGGATCAACCATTAGATATTGTCACAGATAAATCTACCCAAGAAGATATCCATAAACAATACACAACAAGTCAACCACACGCCGAAAAAGATGAAACACTATCTACTCCATCCCAAGATCAACCCAGTGAGTACCTAACAACGATAAGTGCAGAGGAAGGAATCCCTCCTAAGACAGAATTAACTACTGAGAAAACTATGGTGCCATCCGAACTCCCTGAACCAACCCTCCCAAATGTCCAACCTGAAGAAAATATTCAAGCAATAGAAGCGCAGGGTTCAACGTTGCCACCAACAGATTCAGAAACCTTAAGTGAACATGAAAAACTCACAACTAACTTAATCATTGAAACAACAACTGATAAAGTATACTCACCGTCGGATTCAGAAAAAGTAGCAGACCAAGAACCTATTCATGAAACACCTGCTATTGAAGATGAATTAATTCCGACAATAACAAAAGCGACAACTGTAAAATCGCCCGAAGAAACTACGAGCTCGCCTATAGTAGATGAAAAAATTACTAAACCAGAAGAGAAACCAGTTGAACCATACCCCACAACAGCACCGGAATTGCCTAAGCCTGGCCTAAGCGAAATACAGCCGACAGAGGAAGTTTCCTCGCCAGATTTCCCACCAGGTGGAACAACCGGATATGGTCAAGAACCCGATTACGCTGAAGAAGATCAAGCTTTCGGGCCAGGTACTTGTAGATACGGAGGCAAAGTATACGTATCAGCTCAACAAATACCAAGAGATGATCCATGTGATTTCTGTTTCTGCTTTAGAAGTGATATTATTTGTTTACAACAAAGTTGTCCGCCTCCAATCCATGGATGTCACGAGGAGCCCATCCAGGGATTCTGTTGCCCACGCTACGAATGCCCAGTATCAATGGCGACGACTCTTAATGTCACGACTACTACAACCACTACAACTACTACATTACCACCCCATTTCTTCCCCCACGCGTACAAGGGTGCTGCGCAAAGAAGAGGTTGTCAGATAAAGGGACATACGTACAAAGTCGGTGAAGTAGTCAGAGCTTCGTCAGGACCGTGTTTACATTGCACGTAAGTATTCCCAAATTAGTTAGATTTTTTTATGTTATCCTTTTTAAAATGTTCATATACCTAGCAGCCATGTATTTTGCCATTAATTATTATTTAGTCTTATAATGCATGCTCGTTTGTTATACATTATGAAAAATATTACAACTTAGCTATTAATCAAATTTCAGATGTGGAGGTGACGGTCAGATGAAATGTGATCCCAAGGCGTGCACACCAGAACCAATGCTACGACAAATGATAGCGGCAGCCGTTTCCGCGAAACGGCGAAGGTGAAATACCTCCTAAATTCACCAGCATACACGAAGACATCACAAGGATAAAAAATCTATGTGATAACAATCACTTCTATGTATTCTTCTATGCACAAGAATAATGCTCAAATTTCGCGATGGTGTAGTTTAAGATTTCGTGTCATATGTAGTAATTGATATTAATAATAATCGACTTCCCACAAAGTATCCCGTGGCACGCACAATCCATTTATCAATAAATTTACTGTGACTGTGATTAAAATAATTGTATGTATAATTTTCTGAATCAGATTTACAGTTATGAGTCTTATGTTTATTAAGGCTAACTAGTAAATATCATTTTACAAAAGTCAGTGCCAAACGATAGTTCTAGGTGATAAAAAAATGCGTTTATAAACGATATTCATAATTTTATATAGCGACCAAAACGGAGCTAAAATTGTGTGCAACCGTTTTAAGTAAAGTTAAGCTTCGTGGGTCCCATTAGATCGCCGAAATCTTGACCATTTAACATGTAAACTTAAAATGATTTACCGATATAAGTTTAGTCAGTTCTTTATTTTTACACGATGTTACAATAAGTACCTAGTATCGTGTAAATATGAAGTAAGTCTTAAGGATCCCTGATGTTGTAAATGCCTTACTTAATTTGTAATAATTTATATATTTTAGGTGTATAGTACTTAAGCCATGTTTTGAGACCAGTGACTATTTTAATTTAGAAGTAAAAGGTCCCTCAAATCAAAATCGAAAAGTGTCAGTCGATGCAATACTGTAGCCTTGGCCGACGCTTTTCCTTCTTCCACATCTTACAGAAAGCGACATTTACATCTTGTTTTCTCTAATTCGTGGAGGTTAAAACTAGCACTTACCTACTTAATAAAATATAAGCGTTTTGTGAAGAACTTTACATTAAGACAAAAGATAAAAGAATATTATAAGATCTTTTATAACTTTTGATATAAAAAGTGCTAGGAAAGGTCATTGATCGAAATCAACAGATTTAGATTGGTACGAAAGTCATGAAGACTGTTGTGACCGTCTCAAATCGAGATAGACGAAAGCGAGCGATTACATTTATTCGTACCAATCTCCTTCTGTGTATGCAGGTTGTAGTTATATTTTCTTATTTATTAAATTTTATAGCAATAGTATTACATATTTCTTTAAACCATTAGCGATTCATTAATTTGAAAACAGTTGAATAAATAAATGCACGTCAACACTAAAATGTCAATTAAATTGCAATATGTTTTCAATTATTTATGTTTTGCCCAAAAATGCTAAGGTCTAGGCTGTCTGTACAACTGTGCAAAGGAGATTCAAATAAAAATATTTAAATAATTTAGACATTTTTATTTCTATTCCCACATCTATGTCTTGTCCCTCTGATCATTCCCGAAAATATTGTAGACCGAAAACCTAAACAAGAAACATAATCTATAACGACTCTACATAAATTACGATTTGATTTGATTTGATTTTACTCAATATTATTATATTGAGTAAAATCAAATCAAATCAAATCATTTATTCGTAGAAATATGAGTTACATGAAACATAATGTTAAATAAAATTAATATAGATTTACATTATAGATAATATAGATTTACATTTAACCTGGTAAGATAGACAAATATTTAATTATGAAGAAAATATTAATTTACTAGCTTCCGCCCGCGACTCCGTCCGCGCGGATGTCGGTCTTCGCGTGGATGGTTTATTTTTTTTCTACGTATTT
>DWNR01001683.1:0-14500 GCA_018250455.1 Polygonus leo | reverse complement strand
TTGTATGCACGCTGTACTTACACTCGTCACAAGTTAAACGCCGGCTTGGCCTATCTCCCTATATTAATATATCTGTGCCCGAAACATATTATAATTACATTGATTTAATTTAGTAATTGAAAGGCTGGAATGAATCCAATCCAATCACTTTAGGAATGTAAAACTCATTATGATAATTTAAAGTACTTAAGTTTAATTAAAAAAATATAGTAAATAGGACTGTTTTAAGAATTCAGTGGACGATTTCATTTCATAAATGTAAAAAAGAGGAAAAAGAATTGCACATAATAAACAGTAATACGTATTTATTACGTCGAAACCTATAGAGCTGAAATGTTTATCGCGGCGGTAATAAGTTTCACAAATGTCAACGATAATTTTGTCGGAACACGCGAAGTCCATACAAATAAGCTAAGTGACTGAAGTTGGTACAACTTATTTGGATAAACGCCAAAACTGAATTTTTACACTAGAGCGCAGCTTATTGGAAAGAAATGAAACAACGTCTCAAATATATTGCTCTGAACTCGGTTTAAACGTAATACATATTAATATCTTCTACACGTTATCTCGACAATTATCTCGTTTCATTTCGGACTTCCCTTTAAAAATAAAAACCAGTAGATATAAAATAATTACGAAGTATTTTTGAATACTTATATTGAAAATATTTCCAAACATTACAAGATTTTCTTAAAAGAAAAAAGTTACTGCTTCAAAAGTTCTTTTAATTATATTTCATTGACATTTTAAACAATTTGTTGAGTAGTCTGGGCACCGTCGTTGAAGTAGTTCAAAACCATGTTGAACCAGGACTGGATGGTGGAGAGCACGCCAGGGTCACCAGCATTTACGGTAACCTGGACAATACCGTCGTTGAACACCTCGCCAGTGGGGATCTGAGGAGCAGGTACGGGGAGAATTTCAGCAGGGATAGGCTCGGGTAAGATCACAGGCTCGGGAATCACCTCTGGTACAACAGGCTCGGGCAAGATCACGGGTTCTGGGATCACTTCTGGTGAAACGGGCTCGGGCAAGATCACGGGTTCTGGGATCACTTCTGGGGAAACAGGCTCGGGCAAGATCACGGGTTCTGGGATCACTTCTGGTGAAACGGGCTCGGGCAAGATCACAGGTTCCGGAAGGACTTCTGGTGCAACAGGCTCGGGTAAGATCACGGGTTCCGGAATCACTTCAGGTTCTTCAATAGCCTCAGGAGTAGGATCAAGAGCAGCAGCAGCTTCAGCGAGACCTGCGGCGGTGAGAGGGTGAAGCAAGTTAGTGCTGGACGCGACTTGGCCATCGACGTGTTCCTTCAACTTAATGTCAATCACATCTCCGATTTCAAGAGGTTCTCCTTCAGCAAGTCCATTGACGATCAGTTCGACTGGCTCGCCAATCTCTTCATCGAGGGGGGCAGGCGCAGCAACTGCCGCTGCCACGAACAAAGCTAGCAGAAATACTTTCATTCTTCTTATACCTGAAAGTCCAATGATTCTCTCTTGTACTACTGGTTATACAACACTGTTCTCTTTCTTTAAAATACACAATACCTATAGTAAAACATGATAGTCTGATGCTAAGCTGACAGTATTGACACTAGAGTATAGAGTAATTCTAGAAATCACTACAATATATAGCACATTTATAAATCATAGATTATTTACTCTCGATCCTACCACAACAAAATTATACCTACCTATGGACACCGTAAAGTACAACTTAAATAAATAAAATGCTTGTTAATTGTTTTATTAAGTGGAGATCAAAGAGACTAATCAAAAATTGTTAAGAAGGAATCATGTTATATATTAATTAGTAATAGAAGTTTTTAACATATAACATCGTTACACTAATTATTTTATCATATAGGTACTGTATGTATTGAAAAGAATATGTTTATTTATTTATTATATAAAATATTGATGGTCAAACAATGTACCTCACCTGCGCAACAGACGAAAGTACTATGATAGAATAGGGTAAATAGCAAGATATTAAGTTTTATGTTACGTTATAAAAGTTATAAAACATGATATCGAACAAATCCACAATAAAATTAAAGACCATAATTTACAAACGATAAGAGATAACTAAGAACTTCCGGACATACACTTGTTTTCTTTCTTTGCAGTACCTGCCTAATCTGATAAGGTTAATTATGTACGTGTCGATATATTTTACAATATTAATGACTTAGATAAGGTATATTAGTTTGTAGATATACATAATACAACAGATTTAAACGTAACCAGCTTATCGAAAAGGTTGTAAATAGTGGTCCTTAATTTGTCAGCCATAAACAACCAAGATCTTTCCGAACGTTGTTTAATAACAATAACAATGAATCTTAAAGAAAATATTTCCATTCGTTTCACTTTAAAGCTATTATAGGATGTATATTATTTACTAGCTGACTCCGTTTACGTCATATAACAGACAGTGGGTCAAATTTTCCCCGTTTTTTTCCAACTACAACTTTTTCGGTAATACTCCGCTCCTATTGTACATAGCGTGAAGTTATATAGCCTATAGCCCTCCTCAATAAATGGGCTATTCAACATAAAATATTTTTTCATTTCGAACCAGTAGTTCTTGAGATAAGCGCGTTCAAACAAACAAGCAAACTCTTCAGCGTTATTTTATTAGTCTATCTTCGCCCTAAATCATTATCATAATAAGTTTAATTCCTTGATTCATACTTTTTCCTTCAACTCTCAAACAAGCTATTTAAGCTACAATTCGTTTAATACGAATTTGAAAGAAGCGATTGGTAGTTAATACCAGTGGTCATTAATATCTCATACGCACATAAACACAAAAAATCGGAGGTGCTTCTATTGACTGGTTTCTGAACCGCAAATCTTCCATATGAAATACCGGAATCTTAACCACTTGATTATAATGATATAGACTGTAAAACAATATCAAAGATATATTTGTTAGATATTCCATACATATTTTCCGAGCAAAGCCCCTTAAAGTTATGCAACAACACGCCTGAAATATTGCTATTTCAATTGCTTTTCAACGGATTAACCGATGTGATAAACCACTTTTACCTAGTCAATTTATTTCGAATAACAATTTGTCCGCTGCGCCATCTGCGTTTAATGCCAATTGAATTATGTGTGTGAATATGTTTGTAGATATTATAGGATAACATAGATATAACTTGATCGTTGTGATGAAACATGCATATGTGGTACCTGCGAATTTGCTCTTTGCTACTTAGATTTTTTTTATTGTGTAAAGGTAGCAAACGAGCATACCCCTGCTACCCCTGCGGACTAAGATGTTCGCCTCGCGTTTAAGTATAGCCAGCAATCACGCCTCTCCATACCGAAACACAATAAATTGCGTCACGGAGGATTATGAGGGTAATTTCGAAATTATCGGAGTTACAGAGCCTGTGCCCAAAACCCCATCGTTTAGAGGGTCTCGAATTACGGCTCACAGAGGCTTACTTTTCTATTCTTCAGTATACCAACAACGGATAATTGGAAAAATAAGGTTTTTAATCATTCTTTTCCAATGGGGCCCCAAATAATTGTCTGTTTAAGGGCTCCAGCATAGCTAAAGACGGAAATAGGAATTATAATAATATTATCTTATTCATTTATTTAGCAATTATTATATAATTTACCATTGCTATCTAACACTAGTCTAGTCAACATAAAAACAAAAATGAATATATGTATGTAAGTTTTTATATCAAAATAATAGGGCAAATCATTTAAATGGACGTGTTGCGTATTTCATAAGTACAAAAATTAGGATGAAAAAGTAAATAAGAAAACAGTGAATTTATTATAACTCGTAAAATATGTATAATATATATAAACTAGGCAAGTATGTCAGAACCGTGCCATTTGGCACTCGATACTCTCTGCCTACCCCGTTAGGATTTGGCGTGAAGATGTGTGTCACTGTGATGTGAACTGTCGGTATAACCCGACGCTAGATATTTTTGATAATAAAACAATGCTTTATTAAAATTAAAATACTGTGTTGATTCTTGCATGGTTTTGACTAGTTCTTAACCTCCACTTTCTATAATGTAACATGTGATCAGAAAAATAGATATATTATTACAGGTGATAGAACTCATAGTTCGACCGGTGAGGTACCACCGCCACCCTCATAATCCTCATAATCCTCAGTGAAGCAGTTTTTGTGTTTCGGTATCGAGAGATGTACTCCTCCTCCTAGTCCTCATAGCTAGCGATGGTCAGCTCGGGTACGAATCAATCTTACTTAGGGATGATTACTGTCCATGGGTGACCAATTACCATCAGGCAGACTACATACTCGTTTGCTATCTTTACACAACAAAAAATATACATGCTTGACATGAATATAGTCGTAATATAGTGATACAAGTATCATTAGCAGTCGAGCTGGTTCGAGCAATGCGCGGCAAATTAACAAACATCAAGTGAACGAGTCGTGGTCCGAATATTTTTACACCCTGTCCCAACAAGCCGGCGCTGATAACCTAACTTGGTGGACGGTAAAATGCTGCTGTGAAATAAGTTGTGACATAGGTTGTATATGTATAACAATTTTATATAACTTTAGGTACTCTTACGGGTGTTTTATTGAAGTACATTAACTGAAATAAGTTGATTTCAAACAAAAAAACAGAAATACGGAAAAAAGTTTATACTTATATAGTTTTTTATTTCAAAAAGGTGACGTAACCTTCGAAGTTTTCGTTCGTTATATCTATCCAGCTTTTATTCGCCTCGTTTCTATAATGAAGGTGTAATAAGCAATTTGTTGTGATAAAAACCGTGTATACAACTTCAAGATGAACTAAAGGGTGAATTTCTTCCTTTACTTCATATACCTTCTTCTTGGCACACTTGGCACCGATATAATTATTTTTGGTCAAAAAATTTTAGTGGTCTATTTTTAGTGGTAGATCTATTTTTATTGATAACCACTTACATATTGTCATATGTGCATGTTTTGCTAACATAAATTAACATATAATATATTTGTAACAACTATCAAAAGAATTTTGTGGACAGGTATGAGGCGGAAAATAAATTTCTTGTCAGAACTGCATTCAGGAATTTTCCTGGAAAATGCAGTTCCTCTAGAAAAAAAAGGAAAATAATCATGGGAACTAGATAATTAAAAAAGTAAGTATTAAGTATTGTTTTCGTTTGTTTGTCTTTCAACCTATCCCTATAGAATTGAAGATAGGATTGAAGTATTACTACCGCATTACCACTGACCGGCAACCACTTTCAAAATCTTTACCATTTTTTCCATTTTCATAATTTTACCACTATTTCCAACATTTTTGGAAACAGCGCAATTTTATCACCCCAGTAGATGCAGCGCGACCCTTTGACATCGGCTAACGTATTTAAATTCATAGTCTTATGAAGTTAGCGCGGGGGAGGGGGTGGATCGTGACTGTACACTTTTTGGCTTCGGTTAAGCCAGATCGCCACTAAACCACCGACAGGCAAAAGGGGCTAAGTGGAAAAAATGATTTTTTGGGTTTTTTAACCTTGTACTGTGAATGCAAGGGTGCAGTGGTAACAATAACAAAAACGAAGACAACATAATGTCTCAAATTGTTAATTTAAAAAGTATATATTATATTCCTACCTTTTAAATTAAACTATACCTTCTTGATATTTAGAAATTTGACATTAATAATTGGTATTTTATTAAGGTATCTTTGGAATAATTAAAAATAAAAAATGTGTTATTTTTATAAATAAATAAATTTATATTTTACCAGTGTTCCCTATTGACAAATCCACATTTTTACATTGAAACATATTTTAGAAAGTAAAAGCTTGTATTGTCAAATCCCTACTTGACATTTAGAAATTTGAAATTAGTAACTGGTATTTTACTAAGGTGACTTATGAATAATTAAAAAAAATGTATTATTTTAAAAATAAATTGAAATACGTTTTTCTAGTGTCTCCAATTGACAAATCCACATTTTTACAATGAAACATATTTTAGAAAGTAAAATATTTTAATGTCAGGCCTTTGTTGCCATTTAAAGCAGAATAAAAACATAAATCTAGGTATCCAAACAATGTGAATACTAGTTTTGCCTTACCTAAAACTGCCAAATCTTGACTTATCACCCTTTGGCCCTCAGCCGTTTTCTCAGAAGGAGTTAAAATGCTATAGTTCGTGCCACAGCATAAATTAACGACCGTAACTCGTCGCAAGAAACCGCCGCGCATATTATCGCAATTTTGTTTTAAGATTAACGAAATATTCTCATCATTAATATTCATACGACGACCGCAAAAATTGGGAGTAATTTCGATTAATCCGCGAGTTTATCGGGATATTCCTTGCGGAGATTTTTAAGCGACAGGCAATAAATGTCTTTGCAGTCTACTTGATGGGAATTGATCAGTTCAGCCTATATGCTTGAGTTTGAAATAACGTAGTAAATGAGCTTGCAGTCTACTTGATTTTATGAGGGGACCATGGACTTTTGAAATTATCCTCTATTTTAGTTAAATCATCCCTGAGCTTAATCACAGATGACTTGCTGCCAAGGAGAACTAAGATGTTCGCTTCGTATGTAAGTGTGTAGGTATGTACCTACGTAAGTATATCCGACCATAGCTTACCAAAAGCTAAAAACTTAAAATTTTCTATAGGAGACTATGACAGTGTTGATTGTACTTTCCCAATAGAAGTACTCCAGTTCTACCACCTAGTATTTTTATCGCGTAGAAAGACCACCAGGTGGCAGGTTACCACCAGATACTAACTTATGTATCGTTAGTATCTGGTGGTAAGATCGACCAGACCTCTGATTTTTTAAAATTACGCAAAAATGAAAATTCAAATATCACTTACTTTTCAGAACATGCTGAGGTAATCTACACACAAGACTTAAGTTTATAAAAAAGGTTTCAAGGGTGTATACCTCTGTATTCGCATCTTATTTATATCTTATTTATATCTAGGTTTAATCACAGTTATTCTAACAAAAATACATAATAACTCCCCTTAATCTATTTATCCATGTTATCCCGTCAAATGAACTACATAAAGATGCCATGAACAACTTTATTCGGCAGTAACACCGATACCAATAAAGTAGTAACTGTTACGGTGGCAACTAATTCCACCCTCTCACAAATTGCTCATGGCTTCGCACAGATCCAACGGCCATCTTTGACCATTAAATTGGTCTAGTAATATGGCTGCTTTTATTTGGTTTACGCGAGGTACCAGGTTTGAGTTCCGGTTAGATTTGGTATAAGACACTAATATGCACAATATACACACAAAAATACCAGTACCATAGGTTGGTATTTTGAAAGTTAAACAAACAATGAAAGTAAATTAAAATGATCAATTAACAGTTTTTTTTTATTTAAAACAAACTTTTATCTAATACTAGCATTTACCCGCGGCTTCCCTCGCGTTTTGTTCATTTTTTAATAAAAAGTAGTCTATGCCCTTACCTCTCAGAATAGGCCAGGTGCGACGATGCGACTTTCTATTGCAAATTTGGACATATTGAAAATTTATAATTAATTTTTTTTTCATCGTCGGAGTCGAAATTTCAAAGACTCTAGTACAAATATTTATTTACTCCCCATCCAGTGTCCAAATACAAAGTTTCATGGTTTTATCTTAGAAGATGACAAAATTTCATACAAATTTTCATCCCTTGTTTCAACCTCTTTAAGCTTGTTTTTGACAATTTAAACTACCCTATGTTCTTTTCTAAGGTTCACTCTATTTGGTACCAAATTTCATAACAATTGGTTCAGTATTAGTGGCGTGAAACTGTAACAAACAAATTTACATTCACTTTTATAATATTAGTATAGATTATCTTTGCCCGCAGCTCCACATGAGTTTTTACAAAAAAAAAAAATGTTTTGAATCAATCAATTCAATTTCCTCCTGATTTCTTTTAAATAACATTTTTCTTTTTCCGACAGCCTTATGATTTTTAATTAAAATTTTAATTGTATTCACATGAAAATAATAGTTTTATGCCTTCACAATGGTGTAAATAAAATAGTAAAAAGGTTATTAATATCCAGGTCTAATCCCAATAATCCTGTCAAAAGTACATAATACCTCCCTTTAATCCATTTATCTGTATTATCCCGTCAAAATTAACTACATAAAGATGCCATGAACAACTTTATTCGGCAGTAACACCGATACCAATAAAGTAGTAACTGTTACGGTGGCAACTAATTCCACCCTCTCACAAATTGCTCATGGCTTTGCACAGATCCGACGGCCATCTTTGAGCATTACATTGGTCTTAGTAAACATATTAGACTGGTACTTTTGATTTACACAAGGTTCCAGGTTTGAGTCCCGGTTAGAATTAATATTGTTGGACACAGGTAGGTGACAATTAGGTGTTCCAATAGTTTTGAATATTGACCATATATACTGAGTTTACTAGGTGGTAGAACCCGTTTAGTTCGACCGGGGAGGTACCACCGCCACCCTCATAATCCTCCGTGAAGCAATTACCACTTACCATCCATGTACGATTGACACAAGGTTAATCACAGATGCGTAGCTACCCCTGAAGACTAAGATGTTCGCCTCGCGTATAAGTGTAGCCGACAAACACGCCTATCCAAACCGAAACACATTAAATTGCTTCACGGAGAATTATGAGGGCGGTGACACTACTTCTTTTCTACTTCTAGAAGCTGGCAGAGTATGAATATCAAGATATATTCTACGTTGCAGTAAGTCTACAATCAAAACAAAAGTTAAAATCGAGCTATAGTGGTCAAGCCATAATTACTAAGGTAGCGGTCGCCAATTACACAACGGTCGTAAACGTAGTCGCCCCCGTGTAAACATCGCACGCCCCATCGATACCATATACAGGGTGATCCGATTTTGTTTGATAGAATTCAAATTTTCAACGTAGTTCAACTTCTTTTTTATTTATTGTGTAAAGGTAGCAAATGAACATGCAGTCCACCTGATGGTAAGTTTTCACTGCCGCCCATGGACATCAGTAATCATCCTCAAGTACGATTGAGTCATACCTGAGGACTAAGATGTTCGCCTCGCGTTTAAGTATAGCCGGCAACCACGCCTTTCCATACCGAAATACAATAAATTGGTTCACGGAGGATTATGAGGGTGGCGGTGGTACCTCCCCGGTCGAACTACACGAGTTCTACCACCTGGCAAATTTTTAGCTTAGCATGCTTAGTCGTTTTTAGGGCTCCGTACCCAAAGGGTAAAAACGGGACCCTATTACTGGGTTCCGCTGCCCATCTTGTGTCACCAGGCTGTACCGTTATAGACATACAGTTGAAATTTTTACAGATAATGTATTTCTTTATTCAGTAAAAAAACAGAATAAAATAAATATTTAATTGGGGCTCTTTGCTAATACAAAGCACGTGGCAGTGATTCCACTATGGGCGATCAGTATCTCTGGGATGGGTACACGCTCTATCGCGTACTTAGTTATCTTTATTAGTTACATAAGTCTTATAAATTACAAGCAAACCCGTTCCGCTTATGATATGTCATTGGTGCAAAAAAATGTTTAGTTGGTCTGATACTAACCCTAACAGGATAAAGTGATTCTAGGCTAAGTAACATGAAAATTTCCTGATAACTTCATTGATATCAGTCTAGCCGTTTCGGAATCTATAGGGAACATACATACATATGTACCTACATATATCGCCCAAATTCAATAAAATCAAAAGCGATCCTCAAGAAAAGCAGAGCAATAAATTGCAAGTGAAAATGACTTTAGATTCCAAAACGCAACTGAACTGGAACTATTTTACAAATGCCAATATCGATAACAATGTCTGAACCGAGGAAGTATTTGCTACATATTCTCCGGAGCTATTTGTCGGAGCGATTTATCATCGGCGTCTGATTGCCCCTAACTTGTTTTACTTAAGCGGTCATTCATGTTCTATTGCTATTGATATTAATGGTCTTTTCCACACTTCTGTTCTTGTAAATACTTTTCTGGACGCGAATAAGAAAAAAGCTTTGGTTATGTTTCTTTACTTTCTAAGATTTTATTTAGAGACCCCATTGGTCTCTAAAGGTATCTAATATCTTCTAAGATCTTTTAAGGTTTTGGAAGCTATTCTAGGTTATGTGGTTCACAAAAGCGGTACCACAACCATACCTTCTCCGCGTAGCAGCTGTTTAGTAACATTTTTAGAGCTTGCAGGCCACCTAAGTAGTCACTGCCGCCCATGAACATCAGTAATCATCCCCGAGTACAATTAAATCATACCTAAGTTTGATCACAGATGCGTTGCCACCCCTGAGAACTAAGAAGTTTGCCTCGTGTATAAGTGGAGCCGGCAACCACGCCTCTCCAAACTGAAACACAATAATTGCTTCACGGAGGATAATGAGGGTGGCGGTGGTACTTCCACAGACGAACTAAAAGGGTTCTACCACCTAGTAACAAATTTTCATTATTCTTCTTCAATTCCAACCTAGATTGCTAAAATGCAGGCTCGTTTATTCATATACTATCTAAAAATCTAATGTAATTTTCAATTCAACTTCCATGTCACAGTAATACTTCAAAAGTTTACAAGTTATGATGTATGATGATGTATGAAGAGTGTAGGAGTGTTAAAAGTTGTGAAAGTTTGTCTAACTTTCCAATATTGGTATTGGATTCAGTGTAGCCTGTCTGCAAGTTTCATACGACGATCAGTTTAGTAGATTTCTTCGGTCCATGTAAATTTGCTACGCTATATGCATGTAGAAGTAATCATAAAAGATATTTAGGTACCTAAAATGTATTATAACTTTAAAATTTTAAAAACGAAACGTAAGGTTACGAGTGTCTTTAGTCATTATTGGTAGAAAAGCATGTCTTCTTGGCATATGTATGTAGATTTTGATTTTGGAAAGGACTAAAAATAGTTGTGCTACTCTCAAAAAATCCGACTTACGCCGTTTAAGATAAGATATACCTTTGTGCGATCAATTTTGCGGTGTAAAAAATATATGACAAAAATTAATATAAATTGGTATAATTGTAAATTTAATATTTTTTTATGCAGAGTGGTCCACGTGGTACTTGCCTCGGAGGTGGCAGGACTTACCAATTCGAGGAAGCTTGGGACGGCATCCTGAACAACTCCAATGCATTCCAGATTGGGTATGTAGTATTCCAGAATATCTATGGTATATTTTCTTGTTTCACCAACAATCAACAATGTTGCTTATTCTTCATTAACAGTTTCACCAACGATGAATAATGTTACTTATTGTTCATTAACAGTTTCACCAACGATGAATAATGTTACTTATTCTTCATTAACAATTTCACCAACGATGAATAATGTTGCTTATTCTTCATTAACAGTCTCACCAACGATGAATAATGTTACTTATTCTTCATTAACAGTTTCACCAACGATGAATAAAATTAGTTATTCTTCATTAACAGTTTCACCAACGATGAATAATGTTACTTATCCTTCATTAACAGTTTCATCAACGAAGTGTACTGCGCAGCAAGACGCATGTACAGGGCTACCAGTGCCACCAGTAACAACGTGGCCTCCGCCCTCACCGCCGTCTCCGTGCCACCCGTCAACCAGTTGGCACAACTGTCCCTCCAACCGCTGGCTTCCGTGAGTAGAGTTCCGTCAGTTTTTAGGGTTCCGTGCCCTAAGGGTGAAAACGGGGCCCTATTACTAAGACTCCGCTGTCCGTCTGTCTGTCACCGGACTGTATCTCATGAACCGTGATATGATGTATTTCTGTTGCCTCTATAAATACTCTCTCTACAAATACTAAAAACAGAATAAAATAAACAGTTAAGTGTGGCTCATACTCTTGCTTGAGTCCGACTCGCACTTGGCTGGTTTTTTATGTGATACGACTAATGCTGTGTCTTCTAAAAATTCTGATTGTTTTGTTTTTGTATGACATAATATGTATTTATTCCTGATGATGTATCATGGTTTTATGCAAAACTAGCCTCGTGTTTCGTATCCGCCAGGCATCAAATTTGTCAGTTTTTTTTTAAGTATGTAAATACAATATATTGACTACTGTTTAACAAGTGAGTTCAGTATGACTTTTAAGAAAAGTGTTCATTCGTCAAGATGATACAAGTAAATGAACTTATTTAAAACACAGTGATTGCTCATCGATAATAGTAAACCCAATTTAAAGATTATTTTAAACCGACTGATTAAGTTAGATATAATCAATTTGACTATATTTTTTTCTTTTATTTTTTTCTATTGTAGTTATTTATTTTAGGTCATTTTAATATAATGCCACAATAATCATGTCAAAGGAAATTTTGTGTTAAGTTTTAGAAAGTAAATTTTATTTATTTTTGTTTACAGTTCCTGAGAGTGGTAGCTTCTGGTGGTAACCCAACCTCGGTTGCAAGTCAGGCCAAGAACGCCCTGGCCCAATCCGTCTCCCGAGTCTCTTACTAGACTGATCCGGTTAACAATTAATTTGTATAGTATTGTATATATTGATGTATTACTACAAAACAGACTACTAATCCAGTAAGGTAACCTATCTGGAATTTTATTTATTTTTGTATATAATTATATAACAAGAGCAACTTTGATATAGGAAAAAGTTGGTTATAAGTTGTAACCACTTCTTGTGGTTTTCTAAAGACCAACTTTTTCTAAAGAAGAATATGAATAAAATGTATTATTTATATAAATATAAGTTTTATTACGAACCGACTCGACCCGGCTTTCATTTCGGCTCTGATTTTTTCTTTTTTTAATAAAGATGTATCCATTTTATAATAACTGGTGATTTTATTTAACTCAATACCCCAATTGATTTATACCCAAACGTGAAAATTTACAGATCATGGGAATATTGCCACTATAACAACAAGTACTTACTAAAAATAAAAAAAGTAAAATGTAAATTACATAACATAAAACAAATATTTTCGCTTTATCAAGTTTGAAACCGTATTATGTTGAAATTTTCAAAAAAATGAACACAACTACGACAATTACAGCAAATACGTTTAGAATTTGCTGTAATTGTTAGTTGAATTAACAAAAAGTAGATTTAGGAAAATATTGTATAAGAATATTATGGAGCTAAAAACACTGGTTCCAATTTATACTAAAAAAATGTAATGTTTCTTGGAAAATAATAAGAATCCACTTTATACACTAGCTGACCCGCGCAATTTCGTTAGCGAGAGTGACAGTGAAGAGAGAGTGGGTCAAATTTTCCAAGACTTTGCAACATTTTTCATTGATAATCCGCTCCTATTGGTCGTAGCGTGATGTTATGTAGCCTATAGCTTTCCTCAATAAACGGACTATTCAACACAAATATCATTTTTCAGTTCGAACTAGGTGTTCCTGAGATTAGCGCGTTCAAACAAACAAACAAACTCTTCAGCTTTATATTATTAGTATAGATGTGAGTATCGTATTTCTTTTTATCACTTTTGGCTACAAACAGTCAAATTGAAGGTGATAAATAACCACAAAGGTGAATAAGGTTTCAAATTCTTCTCGACACGGCAATTTTTCAGGTCCCAAACATTGAAATAGATTGAAGTGACTGACTGACGTGATTGAAGACATAAAATACATATAGTGTGAAAGGTTTTACACTTTTCACACTATATGTATTATGTCTTGATGAAGACAAATGGATTCGTCCTTTACAGTTTAAAAATTGAACTATATTTTCGAATTTGAAATTTGAAAAAGTTTACAGTTAATTGGCAATAGGAGCACTGCTCGTGGACGTCCACGTTTTTAAACTTTAGCATTTTTTTTCGAATTAATATTAACTTATGAAATCTTACGTAAATTCTTTTCATACAAATCGTTTTAGAAGCTTACAAGTCCGCTTAACGGAGAGATAAATAACAATAGTATTCATACAATTAATCTGAGTGATTACTAGAAGTTGCTTATAAGAAATTTATATATCGGTTGGAAATGTTCAGATTCAGGCCAATATTACATTGAACATGGATGCTTTACTACCCCTGACGACTAGGATGTTTGCATGGTGTATAAATATAGTCGGCAACCACGCCTCTCCAACCGATTCACAAGAATTGCTTCAAGGAAGAGTTCTGCCATCTGGTGTCGTTGACGTCAAAATTATTCGCTTTTTAGTTCCAAATACACAGTAGAAGATATCTAAAAAATATAATATAACTACTCACGGACAAAGCACACTATTTGTGCAGAATATTTTTTTCTCATTTCCCTCTAAAACCCTCGGCCTTGTTTTTATCTGTGGCAGCATTTGTTTTATCTGTGCACGCCGTGGTGGCAATTAAACAGTCACGTGCATGCTGCCGCAGTGCGTTGCACAATTTATTGTTATTTCTTACATTTGCACTCCACTGAAAATTGAGGCAATGTGTATAATAGAATCTATACATATAATAAAGTTAAAGAGGGTCAAAAGTCTGTACATGGAAGATATTCGAAAAAAAATTGGCTGGGGATACTTAGAATCGATAACAGAA
>DWNR01001682.1:0-14501 GCA_018250455.1 Polygonus leo | reverse complement strand
CCACATATACCGAAAATCAGGTTAAAAAAACATTCATCGAAAGGAACACATTTCATGCAAGTTTTGCAGTCGTTCACTTTGTATGTTGTCATTTTGACTGACATTTATTATCATCTCACTTTTAAAGAAGGTTTTGATACCTAATTGGAATAAGTTTAATTTATGATCCATAATAATCCAAAATATTGCAGGTTATTCTTATTTTCTCTAATACAGATTTATTTCTTAAACTCTTATTTAATTACTCATATCAAATATTTTGTAACACAACAGTGTGAAGACCTACTGCAAGTGTCCAAATATACCACAAATTTGAATTATTATTATGGTATACAGACCTTCATGCTAGGTTTTTATGTTACCTTTATTTTTCGCTAACATCATTAAAAGAAGGAGGTTCTCGATGTAATGTGTATATTTTGTTTTATCTTTATTTTACAACCATAAAAAAATAAAAGATATCTAAAGGATTAATGTATTAGGGCATTCTGCAAAAAATTGTGGCACGAGTAAGATAAAAATGAGTAATGTACCTTATTTATTTATTTACTCACCCTTTCAACACAACACAATAATTTTATCAATACAATGTTTGTTTATAATAGGCTATGCTCCAATCATTATACTTTAATTTTTCCTGGATATTATTGTATGTTTGATTGTACTGCACAAATAGTTTTAAATAAATACCTGTTGCACCTTCCTATTCCTGTCTATCAATTCACACTTGGCCACATTGTAAGAGGAGACCTGTGTCTAGCAGTGGGGCAATAATGGGTTGTGATAATAATGATGATGATGATGTACTTTCTTAATATGTCTCATTATACATTCACTAGCTGACACTGCAAACATTGTTCTGCCTAAAAAAAATATGTGAAAAAATTGTATGTCTATGTTTTACTTTGATGTATAAGCTATATTAATATAAAGTTTCATTAAAATCTTTTCAGTAGTTTTATGTGAAAGAGTAACAAACTTACAAACTTTCGAGTTTATAATATTAGTAGGATATGGTATGGTTTTTGCCTGCAATCATTTTATTCATTCATTTATTGTATTGTTTATTTTTAATGCATTTAACGATTCTCTATCATTGTTAGTAAAATCAAATACAATAATTATCAAATACTGTTAAAATCAGTTATTGATTGTAAATCTTTTGACTAGAATTCTCTATTCTATTAACAATTGAGAAAAGTTTTTTCTTTGAGATTGTTCGAGCTAACAACTTTTTACTCCTTTAATACTAATTTAAACCAAGTTTAGCATCATCATCATAACCAATTATTACCTCTTACGGCTGGGTAAAGATCTCCTCTCAAAATAAGTTACATTTAGGCCATAAAGACACGTAGGTTTCTTCACAATTTTTTCAAGCAAGTGATAATTTAATTTGCTGGGATTTGAATCTAGCATGCACCTCTAATTTAGGTTATTTTGTATTTATTTACTAATTTTCGTACATATAAGAGTTGTTTCTTTTATTTATTAGGGGATGTTTTTGAGGAAAGTCTTTCTAAATTAATTTTGTAATTAGGCTTCTTACCTAACCTAACCTCAACTCATTGGCTTATAAAAAAGTCAAAAGTCAAAATAGTTTTATTATATAAGATCATTACAATCATTTATAATTAATCAATATTATTGTGATTACATCACAGATATCCAAATTACAGAAAAAGAAAATAATTAGGCTTCTTCAAATTTTGCAACACAAACACACACACACATTTAGTGAATTGAGTGTGAATTTAAAATGATTGCATTTCTAATTTGCTCATTTACATAAATCTTTATCAATTAATATTTGTTCAAAATTTGTGTGTATATGTATAATTTTAATATTTGAAGTTAGGTATTTGTTACTAATGAAAAATACATACTAGGACTAAAATTGACAGTTTTTTTAATGAATGTGCATATTTAACATTACATGCATTTGTAAAATTACTTAACTGATCACTACTACACAAATTAAAAAAAATGTTATAAATAATAATAAAATTTAACAAAAGGCAAAACCTATTCAAAGTGAAAATGAACAAATTCACTTAGATTAAAATAAAAAGTATTTACTATATTGCTTATTAAATATGCAATTTTTAAGAGTCTTATAATACAAATCATAATTAAATTGTTAAAAAAGTTCATAAAGTCACTAGAAACTTTTTATATTATTGATTTATTTTATTTTATATAACATCTAATTTACTTTTATTTCAATGATAAAAAAAGTTATAATTTACAAAATCAACACATTTTTTTCAAATAACTCGAAAATCCAGCTCTCTGTACTCTTGCTTATGTTCAATTTTTTTTCGCCACCTAACCACGACATTTAGCTAAAGTTCATTGAACCCACCGCCAAAAAGTCTCATTGACAGTTGCATTGTGCACTTGTTTATAATAATCACGCAGGCGCGTGTATGTTGCCGGCGAACAGCTGTTTGCGAGAGGGACGGCGGTATGTTGCCGTCTCGCTCGATCTCACGTGTCGCTATAGGGTTGTCACTGGGTGCAGATTTGTTGCACCTGTAATGTTTGACTTTGATGCTATTGTATGCTTGAAAGATTGAAATACTTGGGGATTCTTGAAGGGTTGGCAAGTTGAAAGTTAGGTGTGATCAATTGTTACGTAATTTACTTCATTTTTTTAATTAGGGTGAATCAATTTTAACTGTTTTTATTTAATTTAATTTTCTTAAATTAATTATGTAACTTCAAATATTACCTTAGTGAGCCTTTTTCTTGCCTTGTATTCTCTTTAAAAAAATGCGTACGTCCGCTAAAGTTAATTCATACAGAATGCAACGCATTTACCGCCATTATTTTTTTGTAATGGATGTGCAGACGATAACCTCGCGCAAGTCCAGGGTTTAATTTATTTAAATAGTTATTTTCGAGATGAAAAACTTAAATTCACATTGATTCCAAACTCGTACAACCAATAGACAAACATGTAAACATTTTTAAGGACGTTTTTATTGTTTACGAAAATAATTCTTCTAATTTTCATTAGTACCTAAATAAAAATGTTGTGACTATTGGCAAAGAACGGAGAATAAAATAACATTATCTATCGCGGGGTCGACCCGCGCAACACTTTCCGCGCCAAACAAACGTATGACGTCATACGCTCGTCAGTCAAAATCAACGTATCGCGAGGATCCATGACGGATTATATACGAGGTCGGGAAGTTCCGCGTTAGAAAACAGATTAGATTGTCTCGAACCAATAATCGCCGATAAAGTTATTCGTCTATGGTTTTATGTTACTCTGTATAAGTTATTATACTCTGTATAAGAGTTCTTATTCTCTGTATAACAAAACATAGGAGTTTTGTTGATAATTTAAAAGATACACCCTTTTACTTTTAGAGACACCCTGTGTCTGATTTAAAAATAAATGTCAACTTTTGAAGTTTATTTCTTCATAACCATAAGAGAAAAATTCAAATAGTCCATGTTTAACAAAAAAAAAATATTTATTTAAAGTTGGTTCCAACACTAGCGATAGCCTAATGTTTAAGATATGGAAATTTCAAAGAGGGTATTGAGGAATCCCAAAACAAACCTGTGATATTTTAGAATTTAACACTTGCTTTTCAGTGAATGGACAAATAAAAACTAAAAAAATTATACCTTCAGGGAGAGGGAGATTTAAAAACAGTTGTGTAAAGTGGTGGACTGTGTCCTTAAAACATATAAGATCTGAGGCAAAAATTGGCTGTGATGATAATGATGTTGATCAATTTCTTTGTGACTATCGGAGATCTACTTGAAAATCATTATTATCATTTTATTTCTAGATTATCGTGAAGACTATCAAATAGCTAGGCAAGTATGTCAGAACCATGCCATTTGGCACTCAATACTCTCTGCCTACCACGTTAGGGATTTGGCGTGAAGATGTGTGTGTTTGTTTGTGTGTACTATCAAACTAATTTCTTCTAAGTAAATGAAGGTTCCTATCCTAATATTTTTAACTATAATTAACCGTACCTAAAAATATCATTAATATTATTTAAAAATTATCACCGTATACATTCATAAAAAAATAATACACTACTTAAGTTTAACTAGGCAAACTGTCTAGAACTGTAAATGACTATATGGTATTTAGTATTTAGGTAAGTAATATTTAAATTTATAATGAATTTTAGTACTGTTTTAGAATGGTGAATTAAGATATTTCTAACGATCTTATCTGATTCATGAATCCAAATTCCATGAATTACATACTTTCTATACTAATTAAAGGTTGGAAAGTAATGAAATTATATTGTAACTAGCTGTACCCGCGACTTCGGCCGTGTGTGCGTGGTACTGGACAGTACTTGGAAATTGCAACATTACTTTATTTTATATTTATATTATACTAGCTGTGCCCGCGGCTCCGCCCGTTACTCTTCCTTTTAGGGGTGAATTTTTAAATAAAATAAAAGTAGCCTTTACTTTACTAATTTACTCAGTATTACATCAGTTATCTGCCTGTCAAAATCTTACCAGCCATTCCTAAGATTAGCCGGACAGACACAAAAATTGTAAAAAATGTTATTTTGGTATATGTACCGTGTATAGATGCATTTAGTAAAAAGTGGTTATTTTTATATTACACACACTCCAACAGACACTTCAATTTGATTTATTTGTATAGATTAAATGCCTATTAGAATTAGAAGATTTTCTTTAATAAGTAGTAGTTGGTTCCTAATATATGTAGCATCATTAATTTATCATCACAACCCAATTTTGTCTTATTGCTGGAAAGAGGGTCTCCTCCACGCTGTCCCAATGCAAATTTGTAGATAAAGTCATGTTATTTCTGCCTAATTGCAAAGTTTAATTTTAAATTTAAAAGTTTGTAAAAGCATATCCATCACTTTCAAACTATTCTTATATCTCATCAATAGCATTAATTTGGTACAATATTTTATGAACATACCAATGATAAATGTGATAGTGTCTCCCTGTCGCTATCATCATTACAAATCCTCAGACAATCACCCATAAATACACAACATAAATGTCAATTTTATCTCTAAATGCCCATCAATAAGGTATACTGTACACTGAACAGGAAAACCGCGCGTTTTGTGCGCTGCGTTTTAAAACTACTCGCGACGATAAAAGAATCGACAAATAATTCATCTGACCGAGTTTCATTGACAGGTGGTAGAACTCGTTTAGTTCAATCGGGGAGTGACCACCGCCACTCTCACAACCCCCCGTGAAGCAATTCTTGTGTTTCGTTTTGGAGAGGGGTAGTTGCCGGCTATACTTATACACGAGGTGAACATCTTAGTCCTCAGGGGTAGGTTCAAACTTAGGTATGATTTAATCGTACTTGGGGATGATTACTGATGTCCATGGGCGGCAGTAACCAATTAGCATCAGGTGGGCTGCATGCTCGTTTGCTACCTTTATACAATTAAAAAAAAACATATTTGTCTTAACCTAATGTCGTCCTTTAAAAACACAGTCCTATATAAATATCCGTGACGTCATAGACACGTGTTTGTACACGCGTAGAAATTAACGTGACGTGCGTGTCCATCCAACAATTTAATTCCTTCTTTTACATAATACACAGAATGAGTGAGTGTAGGAGTATGTTAGGAGTAGTTAGGATTTCGCATTCAACTTATTGTGTCCTGGTACACACAATATAAGTTCAATAAACTACTAATTATCTTAATTAAATATTCAATTAAATTTTATATCACCGCCTAATTTTATGTTCTGTCAGGACTATAACTAATTACATGCTATGTATAGATTTTATTTCCATAATTAAATATTTTAACTTTAAGGAGATTACTATTAACTAAATAAATCTTATGTTTACACAATACAATTATATACCTACCTATATATTATAATCGTATGTATGTTAATGTAAGATTTTTTGTTACTCTTCTGTATTTTAACTCTCAACCGATCATCATAAATTTTTTTGCAAACAATTTAAGGGACACTGAAATATAAGGGTACCTTTTATCAAGAAAAAGTACAGTCCTGAGGATATAGAAAAGATACTATAAATTAGATAACAAAATATTTTTATGCGGCGGGCGAAACTGCGGGAAAAAGTTAGTATTTATTCTCTCAACATGTGTCCATTGCCTAAAACAAGATAGTTAGATAACACCCAAGTCTTCACTGATGTGTCACCATTCATTATTATTTAATAATTGATATCCTATCCAATTGTGTATTACTCATCATACTAGAGTAGAGATTCATATCGTTTTTTCTTCTTGAATTTCACGCCTACAAAAACAAATTTTCTAAAATCGAACTTAGATTATTTAAAAGAATTGTTAGTTTCAGTTTACGGAAAAATATAGTAGAAAATAACATAATATGTCCTTATTTCAAAAACACATTGACATTAAATAATTTTCCCTGAAATTAATTTATCCTAAGTTGCGAAACATAAAAAAAATATAACCATATCGAGTACGCCCTTTTTTTTGAAGTTTGGTATATATGTTCCTAAGCTTTCAATTTTTTTTGACTGATGAAATAGTCATTAAAAAAATAAATCATCGTCATCAAATAATAAACAAATATGTTTCTATATGAAAAATAAAATATAGTTTAAAAATATGAGCGGTTAATCCGACCAATGTAAGTTGCGCCGAAAAAAGATAAATTTGATAATGGTTGAAGCAGTGATATGTCACAACAATTATCTATCAATGATAGCAGCCCTACCCTTGTGATATATACTCACCCTTTTGGAAGTAGGGCAAAGGGACTACACTTGTACTGTATTTGTTTTGGAATTTTCAATAATTGCATGTACAAACATTGTATATATGATCAAATATTGGTGTTTATTATAGTAAGCAATACAATATTACAATATTGATTTGGTTTTAAAAATTAGACATTCCTATTTTTTTATACATAGGGATGTTATTTTTATTTAATAATTTAGGACCACCCGCTATTCAAGGCATCTACATACATTGTCAAATCGGTTGACACTTGTGCAATGTGTCATGTAAGATATTTTTAAAAATACAATCATACTTGGAGACTCCTTCTTTTTAGGATTCTGTACCCAAATTATCTAATGGGAACTTATTTCTAAGACTGCTGTTTGTCTGTCCATCTGCAATTTTATTTGTCACAGCACTATATTTCTTCAACTAGATTTTAAAAAGTTTTTTAGTGTGTGTTATTATACCTATTTAAAAAAAAACACTTAAAAAGAGAAAAATGTTATGTATTAAAAATATCCAAAAAATACATAGGTATTGGTTCAAAATCTTGCCTATAAAAAAAAAATTAATCCTCATGCGCATGTCTGACTCGTACTTGGCCTATTATTTTGGACACAATCATAAATTTTGTAAATTTTGTAAGATGTCTTTGAATGAATGATGTATTTTTAGGATGTTATCAAACAAAATACTCTTTATTTTTGGACATTAAAAATTGATGTTACAGAAATTCTATATGTATAGAAAAAATAATAATCTCTCATTCAGTCACATAGCCTTTTACATTCTTCCATAGATAATTTGATGTTGCAAGCAAATCTATATCTGTAAGACCAATAAATTTTGATCATGTACAAGGACAGTTATTATAGTTCTGATACATAATGTAGTTCCTGATAAAATGATAAAAAAAGGTTATGTGTACCACAGTTCATAATTTACAAAAATAAAATGTGCACCTGAAATAGTATTAATAGAACCGGCCAAGTGCGAGTCGGTCTCGCGCCCTATGAGTTCCATACTAAAATTTATAAAAAACGACAAAGAAAATCACAATTGTAGTTTGGCAGTCCCATTTAAATATTTGTTTTATTCTGTTTTTATTATTTGTTGTATTAGCGGCAACAGAAATACATCATCTGTGAAAATTTTAACGTTCTAGATATCGCAGTTCATGAGATACAGCCTTCTAACAGACAGATGGACAGTGGAATCTTAGTAATAGGGTCCCATTTTTACCCTTTAGAAAGGGAATGCTAAAAAAGTTCACGTAAACCATAGTTGACAGGTTACAAAAAGCAAAATTAAGCATGTAAATTAAGCATTTAATACAATTGAGTATAAGGTGCACTTGAAATAGAAAAAAATATGACATATAACCTCACTTTGCTTGACTAGTCACAACAATTTACTATCAACTCTAGCAACCTCCACTGATACATATTCACTCCTTTTAAAAAGAGAAAAGGGGGAAGCCTCACTTGTGTTTTGTTTATATCACAATCTGTCACTGATAATACAATATATTACATAACAACTTTAATATAGTATAGTAAATAAATAAAAATGTTTATATTTATAAAAACATTTGCACTTGTTGCAATCAAGACAAATAAATAAAACATTGTTGATAAGATGGATTATATATTAATGAATCATTGAATTTAATTCTGTTGTTGCTAACCAGATTACAAATGTTGTTGTATATATGCAAATATATAAAAACATGTCATAACTTATGAATAATAAAGTATATAAACAAATAAGTAAATATATGCAGTGCATGTTTGAAGTGGAGGATAGAAATATAATCAACTATATATAACTATATAATCAACTATGAAATGTTACTATGTAAATGTAACTACACACACACGAACATCTTCACGCCAAATCCCTAACAGGGTAGGCAGAGAGTATCGAGTGCCAAATCGCACGGTTCAGACATACTTGCCTAGCTTCTTCCACTTTCATAACTATGGTAAATGTATATGTAACTATGGTATGAAAAAGTTTTTGAATCTAATTACTTTTTTTGCGGTCATTTAAAATATTAAACACTACACGCATACTTTTAACTATCTTTAAAAACATTTTGCATTGATTTTTATTACCATTTTACAGCTATATTATGGGTTAGAAGCTAATAGTCCATCATTAGATAAAAATATCCTCAAGCAGAAATTGTCAAAAAGCTGTCAAAGGTTTGCCCTTATATAACTTTGTTGTTATATAAAAGTTACCAAATATCTTTATACATAAAAATCTTGTGTTAAAATTAGCCCTGTAATTTCCGAAACTACTGGATTGATTTTAATGAAATTTTGCACAGATATGTAACTTTTGTAACTTAAAATATAGGCTATATTTTATTTTGATTAATGTCCTTAATTTTATACCAAATTTATTGTTTCAAATTGAAAATTAGGGGCCAGACAATATCTGCTAGGTCAACTAGTATACATATAATTTATTTGTGATTTTTTTAAGTTAAAGTAATATATAAAACAGGCACTTCAAATGTTTAATTTATGTATGGATATTTGGATATTGGTATCATTAAAATAATGTGTTAGATAGGTTTTGTCTACTTCCTCGAAGATTTTTCCTCTTGTTGTTATATTTAGAAAATCATTATGTATGGTTACCTAACATCATGAATTTTTACAAAGAATTGAATCAGTGTCTAAACAAAGATTGAAATCGAGATAACATTTTGACATTGGCTTTGTATTTACTCTTTTGACTAATGATATATATTCAGTACAATGGACAATGTGTAAGTTGTAATTAAATTGGGGAATCAGAAAAAAATGTATACATCAACAATGTTTTAAATTAAATTATTCTAAGTAAAAATATATGTTTTACAACACTTTTTAATTGGAACATCAGCACGTTAACTAGCTGTAAGACAGAATATAATGTTGAAGTAGGCACCACAGCGGTGGTACCATTGCAGGCGTATATCCACTACACACTCTTTCGTCCGTTATCCTCATGTTGATATTTTATTAATATCATATTATGTATTGCTATACTAAAAAGGGCTGTACCTATAGTAAAAAAGGACGTGTAATAATAAATGTGTATAAATAACCAATAAGTATATTATGAATGAAATAAAATGAAATATATTATATACATGGTGATGTTTATGTTAATGCAATACAAAAATTAATACATTAAAATTAACGTGCTGTATTAATTAGGATGGACTAACTTTGACACCATGTAATGAGAAATGGGATTGTAATCTCTTATTTATTTAAAAATAAGTTATACTTATATTGTTCTAATCATAAGCCACGCGTAAAATTTAACATCTTGTATTAAACAACGTAGGCGAAATCAAGTACGAGTTTGACAATCGTATTGAGGGGTGATCGTAAGTCTAAGCGCAGCGGTAACCACATACCATCAGGTGGACTGCATGCTCGTTTACTTGATGCTCATACGATACTACCTATCTACGATCAAAAAAGTAAAAAAAAGGCGAACTATAACATGTATTACCAAAGAAATGTGATTATTAACGAGATGTATTAATTATAACTAATATATGGCGTATGTATTATTCCAATAATATAATCAACTTGTTTTGAAAATATAACAGAAGCCAATTGTATTATTCAAAGTATTTTAATAAAAGCGATGAATTTGCGGTCCCTCTGGTGCTGCAAATAGGCGTATAATCCATAGGCGACGATAATTACTTACTATCAGGTAGCCCGTTTGCCCTATCGTTAGGTTTAGACATAAAACATATATTAATCATCCTCGTGTAACCCAACAGCATGGCAGCGGACAGCGATGGGCCGGGCGCGGCGGGCGGCGGCTCGTGTGGCGTGGTGGTGACCTGCGAGGGCGACCTGCGCGACCCGCGGTTCCCGGCGCGCCTCCGCCGCTTGCTGCGCGAGTTGCGCTCGCTGCTCGCCGAGCCGCACCCGCACACGCTCAAAGTTAACAAGGTATGTGGTTTTGCTGTTGGGGGGTTTTGTTGGCTATAGGACCGTACATAGCCCGTTAATTAAGTGTGTGAAGTGTTCGTTGAGGTTGTCTTTGAGGCAGGACCCCACGTGCTCGAAAGATCTCGAAACTCTCGGTGTTGGCTTAGAAGTTTTTCGTTTTGTTGGTAGGACCGTACATTCTCAAAGTTACCTAGGTTGTCTTTTTGGCAGAAACGCATTTCCTTTTGGTGGTAGAACCTCATATATTATGCTCAAAGTTAACTAGGTAAGAACTCTAGGATTCCCTGCGTTCCATGGACATACCCGTGCATAAGGTAAATGAACGAACTCCCAGCCCCAGAACAAAAATCCACATTCATGGATTCTGTTCACATCAAACCGGCACGGTGACTGCTGTGTCTAGCGAATTATCAGGTATGTTAAGAAAGGGCCGGGCGCGGCGGGCGGCGGCTTGTGCGGCGTGGTGGTGACCTGCGAGGGCGACCTGCGCGACCCGCGGTTTCCGGCGCGCCTCCGCCTCCGCCTCCATTATAGGACCGTACATCGCCAGTTAATTAAGCGTGTTAGGTGTTCGTAGAGGTTGTCTTTGAAGCAGGACCCTACATGCTCGAAAGATCTCGAAACTTTCGGTATTAGCTTAGAGGTTTTCCTTTTGTTGGTGGGAAGGCACATTCATAATGTTAACATGCCTATGAATAATGCCGTATGATTGCTTGTGTCGTGGTCTTCGCCAAAATCGCATAAATTCATTAAATTCGCCCTTCTGTCAAAAACAGAAACTTATTTTGAAGTTATTTCAAAATTTGAATTATTATTTTTAAACTCACCAGCGAAGAATAATTTCTATTTCTAACCAGCGCAATAAAGTTAATTCATTGTTTTTTTTATGTCAGTGAGGTCAGCCATAAATTGTATAATTCAAATTTTATAGCTTTTTGACTACACTTACCGTTTATAACAGAAATTTGCACATTTACCTATTCCCTCAGAGAGTAATTTCATTCTTCTTTCATTCAGATGAGATGTTGTATTTATGAAATGACACATTGTTTTTAATAGCAGACGTAATCTTCTAAGTCTTTGTCCTCATCACAAATCACGAGACATCATAAGCAAACAAAAGATAAAGAGAAATGACAAATAAAGTCACAGAATATTAACTTAATCCTCCGTAAAGTAATTATTGTGTTTCGGTTTGGAGACGCGTGGTTGCCCGCCATCTTAGTCTTACATCTTAGTCCTCAGGGGTAGTAACGGATCTGTGATCAAACTTAGATATGATTTTATTGTACTTGGGGATGATTACTGATGCCCATGGGCAACAGAGACGACTTACCATCATGTGGACTGCATGCTCGCTTGCTAATTTCATAGTATATAAAAAAAATATATATTAACTTAAATTCCAGTGTCTGTAGATATTCTCATGATGTTGAGTACACTAAAAAGTCGAGTTAATGTATTAATTAAATTAATTAATTCGGGAGCTACTGAACAAAAGGGGTAATTGTGTAAAAAATTACATAACATTAATTTCTATAATTTGCTTACTTTTCCATAATTATTTGCTTGTTTAGAAAAAATACTTACGAATCGAAAATAATTCGTATAAAGAAATAGTCCAGAACAAATTCAATTACATTTAGGTTTTTCGCCATCTCATCAATTATTATCCCACTGCTGGGAACGCGTCTTAGAACACAGGTCACAGTTCGCAACTGGATAAGTGCTTATCGCATCTTATGTACGTACAATACACAATCAAACATCTCCAGCACTTAGCATTACGCAACCTATTACTATGAATATCGTATGTAAAATTAAATCAACAAGTATCGCACGAAACGTTTGAAGTGTATTCATTATTATGAATTCATTGATACGACGCACGCTCGTAGATAAGCATTGACGCTCAGTCAAGTTCAGGGAATACAATGTACATAATCTAATACTGCCATACAGCAACATTAATAACTTGTGTAACTGATTTTTAAAAAAGTGCCAGGAGTTTATTTTTCCGTTGGTTTTTTTTCTTCCGGTCTACTAGGGTAGACTCACTTAGGCTAGGGCCTAAGAGAGGCAGTCAAAGTCGACGAGGGAATGTTTTTTCTATATTGTATTGATTTTTATTGATCGTATGAATATAACTAGCATCTTATTAGAAATCATCATAATCACAACTAATTATTGTGCCACAACTGGACACGGGTCTCCTTTCAAAAAGGGTAGAATTATTAGGCCATTCCACAGGGTTGGCCAATGTCTTGAGATTTTTTGTACAATCGATGTTTTCCTCTTCCGGAAAGCAAGTAAATTTTTAGTACGCATCAAATTTGAAATGAAATGAAATGTGCCTGAAAATATGTTTCATTTTAAGTTTCGCACGAATAGTTTGAACTGCATTCATTATTATGAACTCATTGATACTCCGCACGCTCGTAGATAAGCATTGCCGCTCAGTCAAGTTCAGACATGATGTACATAATGTACGCGATGCCGTCGTCTCCGCCACGTCGGGATGCAGCACGTGGTAGCTTGGTGTGCCTTCTAGTGGATTTCAATTTCGTTTACGGGGGAATTTAGTTTTGTTTTAATTATATAAATATATAATACATGACTAATGTATAACTGATTAAAAAAAAAATGCCAGGAGTGTTTTTCCGTCGTCTTTTGTCTTCCGGTCTACCCTAGCCTAAGAAAGTTCATGGTGTACGCGATGAGCTTGATGTGCCCGCTAGTGTGGCTATACTTTACTATACTTTCTGGCTATACTTTCGTTTACGGAGGAATTATTAGTGTCATAAATAAGATTTTAACGACATATATGACTCTTAGTGATTATCAAAATTAGGAATAATTGTGGCCAGATTTCGCTTTATTTGTCGTCATGCGTTCAAATATACGGCCCTTGCTTGCAAAAAGGTTGCCAACCACTTCATGAAGCAATCAATCGGACTCGTAACCGCGTCTTCCGCGTATATATCTTCTTATCGTATGTAGCTTCGATCGATCGTTTCATTCAATACCTTATATCAGGGGTTCCCAAACTTTTTCAGCTCGCGGCGCACTTACAGGTTAGTATTATGTTACGGCGCCCCCTAGTTACTCGAAATACAATGATGCTAGGATCATATCCACAAAAATTAAAAGTAAGGCCAAAACTTTCCAGAGGATGCTTCACGGCGCCCCTCTACTCATTACGGTGTACTGGGGCGCCTCAGTGCACACTTTGGGAACCATTGCCTTATGTGTAAATACAGTAGAAGTCGAATGACAGTCCGACTGTGGTTTGACACACGATACGCACAGTCATATTTCACTACATGAACGCTCACTTAGAGCCCTTACGCATTGACGTTTGTACAGCGTGTGTACGTAAACATACGCGTGAGAAGTTTGTAAAACAACGCTATAAGGATGTGTACACGTCTCATCTAAGTAATTTTCGTGTTTCGGTTTAGGAGAGACTTGGTTGCGTGTTTTTCTTCCAGATGAGGGGAACATCTTAACTTTGAACTTTGGGTAGCAACGCATCAATGCTCAACCACAGTTACGTATCAATCAATCGTAATTATACCTATTGATACAGATACAAATGTCCATGGGCGATAGAATCCACTTATAATCACATGGACAGCAGACTTGTTTGCTACTTTAAACATTTTTTTAAAACTAAAGTCGTTGCGGATCAAACATACTCATAATAAGTAGATTCGAGTCTAAGGTAAGGTGCCCAAAGATGGCCCACTTAATTTTTAAAATCTTAAATAATCGTCCGATTAAGATAAAAAAA
>DWNR01001681.1:0-14501 GCA_018250455.1 Polygonus leo | reverse complement strand
GAACATGTCGCCATTTTGTTCTTTATACAGCAAATTTTCAGTATAGTACTAATCAGAAAATATTAGCAATATAGTCATGTAAAACTGTTCTTACTCATTTTTATGTATTTGAAGTGTACATAACAACAAAGAATATCACTTGATTTAAAATAGACTGTCAACTAAAATAATTGATCAACTAGTCCACTCACCATCCATAAGCGTCAACAACTGCGACACGATACGACGTTCCACTTCACCGTGGGTCTTCTCACGCTTGGGTGCTATAGCGTCCAGCTCGTCGATGAAGATAATGGCCGGCGAATTCTTGTCAGCCTCCTCAAACGCCTTGCGCAGGTTGGACTCGGACTCGCCAGCCAACTTCGACATGATCTCCGGACCGTTGATCAAGAAGAAGAAAGCACCTGGAAGATTTAAATACATAATTATAAACATATGTCTTCGGGATTGACCCACAGAATTACTGGTTTGATTTACCAATCAGCCAGATTCTATTCTGCTTGTCTGGTGGTATCTCCACACTTATTTAAAGTATTAGTTACATATGCCCAATAACTATAGCGAGGCAGGCAGGCAGCATGTCTGACAATACCCATAAGTTTCTCTTTGTAATAAGGACGCTAACAAGTAACATGCTAGGTGAATGGACACATATTAATTCTTCAATTGCTCAATTTGATATGTCCAATCACGAATGTATATACAAAACATATCTATACTAATAATAAAAAGCTAAAGAGTTTATTTGTTTCTTTGCTAATCTCAGGAACTACTGGTTTGAATTGATATTTTTTTTTGTTGACAAGTCCATTTATTGAGGAAGACTATAGGCTAGAGCGGAGTATCAACGAAAAATATTGCAAAAACGGCGAAAATTTGACCCATACTCAGTAATATAAAATATTAGGTAACAAAAATGTACAATATATAAAGAATATTTAGAAGATATCTGGGGAGATTAATATAATTATGTCAGCACTCACCAGTCTCATTAGCGACGGCGCGAGCGATGAGCGTCTTGCCGGTACCGGGCGGGCCGTACATGAGGATGCCCCGCGGCGGCTTCACGCCGATGGCCTTGAACAGCGACGGGTGGCGCAGCGGCAGCTCCACCATCTCCTTGATCTGCGCCAGCTGCTTGCGGCACCCGCCGATGTCGTCGTAGCCCACCGCGTTCAGAGCCTCTTCTTCTTCCTGTTTACAAATTGTTGGATTATTTTAATTATATTATGCTTATACATTCGTTGTATGCAACAATCGATAAAATGAAAGGCGACAAACGGAATGTAACTTCTCTCGTAGGCAATATCCTTTAGTAACCTTATACAAGACTCAGGAACACTGCGCCGACAAAACACATGCACCAGTTACAAGCAATTCGTATTTCGAACATAAATGTGAGGTTCTTAGTTATATTTATGAGACACAACGGCCTCAGTCCTCAGAAAAAGCTATCATAGTGAACATATTGACTTTTTAAGAAAATTATCGCACTTGGTGAAATCCAACCTCACCTGATCTCTACCGCTGGTACTATGAACTTTTAAATCTATTCATCCCGCTTCGCGCAAACTTCACTTCGATTTTTAAAGCGATTTATAGCGTAAATCACACTAAACGCTTTATTCTATTTAGCAAACGCACATCGCGCTTAATCAGCTCGCCTACACGTTTCGTCGCAATGGATCGAATGGGACGCTTCCATTAAGTACAATTTCGGGTAAGTGGTACCCGATGCCATGCTTACTTGTTATTTTTATTTAGGTTTGGAGAGGAGCCGCTTGCTACATTTACTTGAAACCAACATCATAGTAGCAAAGCATTTGTGGCCAACCTCGCTAGTATTGAAAAATCCATAGACAGCAGGGATCACCTACCATCAAGTGCCCTGGAAGTTACCTTTATACTATAGAAAACCCACCTCGCGCTTGATGGGCTCGCCCTCGCAGTGTATGACGGTGTCGGGCGCCACGATGCAGTAGGGTACGGGGTCCGTCTCCACCACCTTGAACTCCACCGCGCGCATGCCGCCGCGCACCATGAACGTGTCGTCGCGGTGGATCGGCCGGTACGCCTCCATGAAATACGGCTTCAAGTACACCTCGAACAGGTTTCTGATGGAAAAAAGATAAATGTTCGTTATTAATTAATTAATATGAAATTAATTTACATGCTCTCTTGTGTCAAATTAAGAACTTTATAAAAATATCCAGTCTTTTAACTGTAACTTGTATCCTAAATCAAAAATGTATTAAAAAGTTAAAGTAGAGCTGTGTACGCAATACAGACCTTGGTAACATTGCGCCGTTTGCTCTAACCCCTGATTCATTTGAATTTATTAAATAATTTTTATTTAATTTTGTTTTCGAATCGTTGTCGTATTGACAAAATGGAGTCCTTACAATCTCCCTCGTGTTCGTATTTGTCAGTCTACGTATGCATGAGCCTTTTTTTATGTTAGTCAACTTACCCAGTCAAGCCTTCCACAGAGTCATCAATGGGCAGAATGTGCAATACAAATGGAACAGCTGGCGCTGCTCCATTTGTATTTTAATCTACTTACCCAACAAAGCTTCTTCCATTTACAGGGTCTTCATATGCCGTTTGCCCTTTAATAGCACGGTGTCACCACGGAGCTGCCCTATTTATGCCTGTTATTTTCTTTTGGTAGTCTACTCACCCAGTGAAACCCTGAAAGCCGCACGCGCAGGTTGTTGCGCACCACGCGGTTCATGCGGATCTTCTCGTCGGGACAGTTGTCGTCGGAGAGCACGATGCAGACGGTCTCCTTGCGCCGCTTGCCCTTCAACAGTACGGTGTCGCCACGGAACAGCTGCAGCTGCTCCATTTTCGCCTGAACAGATGAAATGTTTTTTTATTGCATAAAGTTTGCAACTACAGACAGAGTCAACGGCAAATGCCGATAAATTAATTTACTTTTGGCACGTCAAGGAAAAATGAGAGTCAATATTCACACCGGATATCTAACATGGACAACATAATGTTGACTAATAAATGGTGCAAGTTTTGCAGATTGAAATTCATCAAGTTTATTATATAATTTGTACATAACTGATTAGGATCGTCAAGATTAATAAATTTCTTTAGGGATCCTCTGCTTGAGAGTAACAAAGACAGAGTGCGTGAACTGCGCATGCGTGCCGTTTCGGTCTCTTTGCTTGTAGCACTCGGTTCAGCACAACATAATACCTCATAAGCATAGCTTTGGACTTACAGTCGATAAAGAAGGAATCAAATTTAATAAAAAAAAATTGTAAAGTAAAACAAATAATTATACTTTAAAAAACTAAAAAACACGCTTTTAAAACTAATTTAACGAAATAAAGGTGTTGTAATCCGTGGAAAAATTCATATTATTGTAGAATAGTGCGGGCTCGATTTTGATTGTTGTAAATATTTTTTTTTAATTGTGCAAAATTATTAATAAACAGTCCAAAATGTATTAATAAACAGTTTTTAAATTTAATAATTTTACTTTTATTTCTTTCATAATTGTTATTGTTTTGTTACAACAAACATGTACATAGTACAAGCAAGCATTAATTCTAAGAAATAAAATATATATTATCACCTGTGTAATTTCTCGGTACTCAGTAATCGCATCTATTATATTTAAATATTTCCAAGAATCATTCCCACAAACAAATTAAAGTGGTTAAGTGTTTCGTGTGAATCGGGCCACGCCGTAGGACCTTTTTATATTACCAAAAAAACCTTTGTACATAGTACTCTAAGAACCATTGTGTATAGTTAAAACCAAAATATTGAAGAACTTAAAATATTCATGTCGCTTCTAATATGTAGGTATTCATAAAACCGTTACCTAATTTGCAATAAATTGTATTTTACATATTGTAGGAGAGAAAGCCCACAACATTCTTTTTAAATCTTTAGCTTTAGCCTTATGTCTAATTGTATTGTACTGGCAAACAAGCGAATTTCTCTCTTTCTAATCTCATAAATGTAGTCAAATAAAGGCATAGAGACTCTATCGAACTATTTAAAAAAATGTTAAAACTTAGGTGCAACGCCATCTAGCTGTACTTCAATGAACCACGTATTAAACTATCTATCAACATACCAATTGGACATAACGCCATCTGTTATGGGCTGGAATGCTTAGGGTGCGAGTTAGTTATAATTAATTACATATCTACCCGATGACGCGAAGAGATGAAGCATATGTATGGTTCATATAGATATATCCCTAAAATGACGTGTCATAATTTGAGACTGCCAGAATAATGTGTCCATAACTCATTTTAGTATTTTGTGCCAGAGAAGTTCAAACCAAGATTTAAACCGTCCAGATCATTTTATTACAATTTATTCAATTTGAGAAGGTACCAGCGTCACTTTTATAATCCTACTATGATTTTTATAAAAAGAAAAATTACAAAATGGGAAAAAGATGACAAAATTATGTAATACCGCGTGCGGAGTCGCTGGCAAAAGCAGTAGGTAATGGAAAAAATAGAAAATATATTTTCTTTGTGTCAAACAAAACACGAATGACAGAACATGACGTCGTTAATTTACGTAGAATATAATCATAACTCCTATCGAGAATCACGGTAATCAAATGTTTTGATTAGGGCGCGTGCGCGGCAATTTCAAAAATTGAAATTTAAACTCAGGTGCGTTACGTTTAATTTTTCAAAATATAGTACATACTAGCTGTGCCCCCGGTTCCGCCCGCTCCTTTTAGGGGTTGAATTTTTATGGCCTAAAACCTGGCTGGGGGTCTTCTCGACAGATTATTCAAGTTTGCATTAAAATCCGTTAAGCCGTTTTTACGTGATGCGCGGTAAAATAAACAGACCAACAGACAAAAAATCTAAAAACTGTTGAAATGTATTCTGTTATCGATTCTAAGTATCTCCAGCCAACTATTTTTCGAATACCTTCCATGTACAGACATTTCGACCCTCTTTAGCTTTATTATATGTATAGATTTTAATTTTGAATACATTCTAAAATAAATCAGAGTCGAGGGACTTGTCTTTTCGTTGGATTATGTTTATGCCAGTTATACTTACACGCGAAAAATATCAATGGTAGCAACGCATTTAACGACCTCAGATAAGACTTCTTAGTCGATTACGAATATCTATGGACGACTGGATGGAGAACTGACTGTTCTCACCATTCGTAGGACTGTAGCCTCGTTTGCTATTTTTTTATAAAAAAAAACTGTAATTCAATTAAAATATATTTTTTGCAATGAATACTTTGCTACCATTTTCGATTATATACTCTTTGAATTAGACTACACACAAAGAAAGAATAAATCAGTAAGGCGATTTAACACTACAAGTAGAATAAGTTTGAATATTTCTATGAACGATGATAGCACGACGCCATATCTGGGTGGAGGTCAAACACCTTACCATACTTTATCATCGTAATCACTATACAGAGTGTTCACACAAACGTCAATGATAAATAATTTAAGTCAAATCCTGAGATAAATTTATATTATAGAGTCTATAAAACTTATTTGAAAATATGCTGACTCAAATAACAATGTATCATGCAATCACTGTAATCTGTACATTTGTACTTTATGGTTAATAAATATCAGTATAATTACATTACTTTGATATGCCAAGAGTATTGCTTTCAATCCCTGGAGATTCAAATATCTAAATTATGAACTGTTTAGAATTGAAACAGTGACTTGACCAGTAAGTATTATTTACTGGTCATACAATTATTATTATTAAACTGGTATTTTTAAAGACAAATCTACAAAAAAAAATAAAGTCTTGTAAAAATACAAAATAAATGTTTTTTTTCTAGAAAGGAACATTCTTGCCCTCTGTCGGTATGAAATATACTTTGCGACCTATTTTTATACCCACTAAATATACACAAAAAAATCATAAAATCAGTCTAACTGTTCTGGAGAAGTGCAACCACAATCACTGACATTTTGTATTAGACTGAATATGCCAATCCTGATAGGCTGATTTCTTATTTAAAAACCGTTCTGGGGTAACTACTTATTTGAATTTGAATGAAGATTGGCCCAACTGCAATGGTAATGATTTAGTTTCTATTAGGTGTAGTATATATTTTTTTATCATATAAAGGTCATTGTGATAGGCTGATTTATTAATTAAAAACCGTTCTGGGATAACTACTTATTTGAATTTCAATGAAGATTGGCCCAACTGCACAGGTAATGATTTAGTTTCTATTAGGTGTTGTATTAATTTTTTTATCATATAAAGGTAGCAACGAGCATGCTTTCCACCTGATGGTAAGTAGTCACTGGATGGATATCAGTAATCATCCCAAGCACAATTAAATCATACCTACTAAATCGTTGCTACCCCTGATGATTAATATGTTCGCCTCGTTGATAAGTATAGCCAGCAACCACACCTCTCTAATTGCTTCAGGGTAGATTTTAAGGGTGACGGTGGAACCTCCCTGAACAAAATAAACGAGTTCTACAACCTGGTTAATAATAATAGCCTGGCATAATAATAGCCTTTGTTCCAGTAACTATATTTTGTAGTTAAATCTTAATGATTGGTTGATTAAAGATAAAGTAAATCAGTGTGCCTTTTCACAATGGCCTCCCCCAACTATGTATTATTATTCTTGTTTTATAAATTAAACCCCCTTTATTTTAAAGAAGCAATTCTTGTATATATTTTTATATACAAAAAGATTGTGTCACAGTGTTTGTCCGGGCTTATTTCTGAAACTACCGAATTGATTTTAATGAATTTTGCACAGGTATATAACTTTGTTCAACATAAAATATAGGGTATATTTTATTTTGAATAATGTCCTCAATTTTTTTTTATTACAAATTGAAAATTACTGGCAGGACAATGTCTGTCAGGGCAGTTAGTATATTTGTATATAATTGTTTTTTTCCGAAACAGCTCCAAATGATTTCTGTGATATTTTGTATTTATGTTAAAAAATTATAGTTAAGTAAGTGTCATCTCCATGATAACCCACTTTCAAAAAAATATATTATTAACATTTTATATAATGAGTAAAAAACATTTATAAAATGAGTATTTTACATTTTGCAAAGTAACATTTTATATAATGAGTATTTAATCAATATGAACAAGATAAGCTATTCAACAACAGATGGCGCTGTGTACATTAGCAATATCCAAGCGAAGCTGGGTCACCAAACTAGTAAACATTGTGCAATACATAACTTGTATTTAGCACAACAAAATTTTGGCACATAAAAATGCTCACTATAATATCTTGATGTGGGCAAACAAAGAAAGAATATTATCTTTACACTTAGATGCCATGTCATGCATACAATAGACATACAAAATTGAGGACACTAAAATTCTGATCAGAAACCTAAATAAGTTACTGTTAGACCCAGAGCTATTCCTTGACATATTTGGTACATACATGCAATAGTATTATATACTTTAGATACATTAAACAAAACACTTAAAATGTGAAGATACAAAAAAAATGAATTTGAACAAGATATATTTACAACGACCAGATATACTTGCAGTTAATGTTATGACATTTTATTACTACAAAAAATTTGTTGCTTGCATAAAGTTGCATATTTACTAAGAGCAAAGATTATGATAGAAATGTAAATAGAAAGCATGGAATTTGTACTACCTGCGCATATGCAAAAATTCTAATTTATAAATTAAAAAATAAATTACAATCATACCAAACATAATTAAGTATGAAGCTTCTATATTTATTCATAGTTATAAAATATAATTGTGTATAATTTTACACTTAAACCAATTTTATTTAAAACCAAATAATATTTTGAGACAATAATGATGATGTCTTTGACCTCATGTTCATCGTATCATAATCATAATAAGCAGCATCTTTGGTTGCATTATATATCAAATTAATTAAATATTGCAATGCAAAGGGTGTATAATTATTGAAATGGCCGAATTCATACTTTAACATACAAATGATGATTTAGGCACTGACATGCTGATATTGCACAATCACAATAGAAAATAACAGTTTTGTCATGTCATGGTCTCATGGACATCAAAGATGGCTGTATACAAACCCAAACCCAGAACTTCTAAATTGATCAATGAGTTCTGTATGCTTGAGAACCAAAACTGAAACCTTGTTGAAGACTGGCACAGTACTGCACCAGGCCAATCATCTGTTTTTGTCACTGTACATCATGACTAAGCAATCAGATGATGCATTAGCACCTGACTCCATTTTCGGTCCAGACAATGGGTCTCACCTGTGACAAAGAGACGACGGAGTTGTCGTCGCTGACGGCCTCCTCCACGATGAGACGGTTGGGCCTGTCCTTGCGGCGCAGGATCGCGGTGGACAAGTCATCGGGGCTGCACAGAATAATTACGTTAACCAACCTAAGGTACATCCGACATAGCGTCACCACAAAGAAACGAGCCACTTTTACTTAAAAACATTTGCATGTATACATTTTGGCACAAACGCATCAACAAAACCCATTTCATAAGCGAACTTGCAAAAAAAAATACGAATTCTCATAGTGTTAGACATGATGACAAGCCAAATTCGAACACTGGTTCGCACTACACATTCACAAACTTTCGTCCGAGTTTCCGAAATACAATTCAAATACATTATTTATAATAATTGGGACCTCACCTCTTATTATCTGCCATATTTATCACTAATTAAAGTTAAAATAAGTAATTTACTAAATTTATAAAATGCCGAATCAATCTCTCTACTCCACTTCACAGGTGCGTGACGTTGCCGTATTTCATTTGTTCGCTATCGATGACGCCAGTGTTGCCAGAACAATAAGTTGGAAAGCTTCATATTATGTTGTCTATTTGCTTATGATTTTACCACTTCTATTATCATACTTTGAAAATTTTTTTTTTTTTATTATTAGATACTTATAATTTACAATGAATGTAACAAGGTAATGTTCTTTTAATATTTGAGAAAAATGTATACAGACCAAAAACAGAAATAATATATTTTTATTTTAAAATCAATTCGGGGGATCGAGCCCCAACATGATCGTCCACATGAAGACAAGTTATTTCTGTGGGAGCTTTTAGTGTAAAAATCCCCCGTCAGGATGAAAGTGAAAATGATATGCGTATTATTCGTATCTTCATTATTTATTATTTTTATTTCTCCCAAAGGCTCGGCTTCCTATCTACTAATTCTATGTTGTTATGATATTATAGTAAAATACTATTATATGTAACATAATTTTAATGTTAACACACCAGCAGCTTCCCCTATCCATAGGAAAAACTAAGTATTACTGGCACCTTTTAGTAACTAGACAGCTTTCTGTAAAACTGTCTATAATAAGAAATGATACGATAACCTGACTTATTTTTGTTTTGTAATTAGTAATATTTTATTTCCTAATTGCTCAAAAAATCTTTCTATTTTAACTAACCACTCCTTAGCATATATAGCCTCGTATTTATGTCAGTAATAAATATAATATTTGACATTAGTCATAAAAATGGCTTCAATGGCTTCATAGGGTTTTCGAGGGAACGTCAATATCACCTTTGTCGAAATGTACAAATTCTACCACCAACTTTATAGTCAATTTACTGGTAATGATTTTCATCTATTTATTATTACTATACAAATACCTATGATGTTGGTCATTCCTCTTGTAACTGTGACAATTCAAAGTACACAAGGCGCTTAAGGGGCCAGTTAGTGGTTGGATTACCCTACTTACTCACTCTTAAGATTTGCACGGGTGAAGATAGTTATAGTACTCTGTTCGGGTGAAGATAGTTATAGTAATCTACCTGTGAAGGTTTACATTTGAAGTCATAGGTATAGGGAATCCTTTTGTGGTATTCGTGTTGGGAACTCAGTTTCAAGTTATATTTCTTTGTAACGTGCCTAAAGTTGCTATTGCCAAAAAATCAAATATTTAACATAATACATACGAACAGTTGTTTGTAGGGGAAGTCCCATAGATGTCTTCAAGGATTTGTTATTGTTTCTTTTCGTATTATATTTTTGGCGACGCAACTAAATATCGGTATATATCTGTTTCGCAGAGATATAAGACTGTATATTGGGTTCAAACATTATGAAATACGGTTTGATACTAGTAAGTTACTATTTAACTTCTAGTAAGGAATAGGTAGGTTACTGAAACCGGGCGTTAGTTTCACATCGCACGCTATAGCGTTTTCCGCCTATGATATTCTTATCTCTTTCTTTTACATAGTAAACAAAGCAGCACAGTCAAACATTCTATTTTAGTACATACTACACGCATGATATAGTAATCTGTGCATTCAAGTATTACTTTTATATTTGACCATCACTTTTGTCGCCAACATTGCCTTACTTGTTGTTTAATACATTTTACGCCAGTGGGATCAGAATAATTATGCGTGCTGCAATTATTTAAACTGTGATCGACTTCGAGTAGGATTTATCTACATGTCTAATCTTACTTATCTGAAGTTTATATCATGTGTCCATTGGCATAGCTGGGCACCGTTAATCAAATAATTAACTTCGTTAATCGCTATTCCGTTTCTAAATCAGTTTTTAGAGTTAACTTAAAAGTTAATACATTAGTCGAAATGTTAACTTCGTTAATTGACGATTAACGGATTAACGAGTTAATGCCCAGCTATGTCCATTGGTAACAGAACAATTTACCATGAAGTGAAAAAAATATAGTAGGTATATACCGTGATACACTACAACTGACTTAAAAAAAAAATAAAAAAAATTAAATTAAAAAAATAGGAGGTTCCTATTGTATATTTCCATAGATTCAACTTGTCTTACTTGTTTAATCTTATTCAGACGTGGAGATTTAAGGCTGTTGACGATTGTTGGTTGATGTTCGGAGGATGTTGGTGAACGTATGCAGGAAACGTATGAAGGAAAGATTGAAACGAATAATATTTTTTTTTTTTCAAAATTTTTCTGTACTTAAACCTATATTTTTGTTGTTATAATCCAATTTTTTGATGTCTCTGAATATAATTTTATTTTTAATTTCCACTGCTTATAACTTTCATTATATTTATATAATTATATTGATAAATTTAATCCAATTGCACTGTTTGTAATGGAAAATAACTACCGACAACTGACATTATGCTTAAGTCCATAGATAACACTTATACGAACTTTGTATACATACGAGTTTCAATAGTAATTTATTGTTGTAGTAGAGTTCCGAAAGACTAGTAAAGAGTAGTAAATTGTTGCATCTTTGCCAAATTCGTCACCTCATTAATCATAATGAATTGTTTTAATTTATTAACACTTATTTAACTATTTCATACTCATTGTAACGATTCATATTCTTTGATAGCTTCTCTAAATTTTTTGAATAATTTCCTCTGTTCACTGTCACTTAATTTTAATATGCTCCCGACAATGACATCATTCAAAAGTTTTTTTGTTTCTTCATCAATGAACAGCTTATCCTCATTTCCATAGTCTCGTAAATCATAAAGGTAATCATCAAACAACTGGTTTTCTCTTAACGTAAATACTTCATTCATAGCTCCAATAAAATCGGTTTTACGCGGTAAATTTTCATCCAACTGTCGTCTGTACATCGAAACTTCATTTTTTAATTCATCGCGATACATTTTAGACAATTCTCTTAGATGTCTGGCCAATCTCTTAGTATGCCGGAATGGCATATTGTCAAGATGACGACTCAAAACTCGGCAGTACCTGGTCAATTTACGCGCTGGAAATGTGGTCGACAGCAGATCTAAAAATTTTCGTAAAAATCTATCGAAAATTCCTTCGGACCTTACGCCTTTGGATAACTTCATCCCTGGCAATATTAGAACTGGATCGTTAGGATTCTTTGGATCAATTATTCCATTGAACTTGAAACTTTCAGACAATCTAATTGTAAGATATATTAGCCAAATACTTTTTGAGCGTGGCAGCATTGTCAGACATTAGGTTATATTTACTGAGTCATACTAATCAGAATATAATAAATTTTACATTTCATGGTATGAACTTCCATGAAATGATTTGAACGTTAAAAATTTTTCGTATGATTAAGTTTTCCTTCCATATATTCTAAGATTGCTAATTTAAATTTCAGTAATAAATCGCCTTTGATAGGTTCCTTTTGTTTACTAATTGTGTAAAATATAACATAATCGAATACTTTTCTCGTCCATTTATCGATATGATTTATCCGCCCCTCTCCATACCTCATAAGTTCAAAAATATATTCATCCATTTTTCTTTCTAAATTCGAAGTAAAAATCGAGTTTAAAGCAATAAATAACGCGTGTCTGTTGGGTTTGTTTTCTGTTATGATTTGTAAGAATTTAGTCACTTGTCCCTTTAATAATTTCCCCCTCAATACTGATAAATTATGTAATATTCTTGAAAACCTTCGCACCATTCTTGTCATCAAATAACCCGATCCAAGACGTCTCAGGCTTTTGCTGAGTATTTCGAAGTAACGTGGAATTCTCGAAACCGAAAAATCGTTTAATATCGTTTTACAAATATTCACGAAAAAATTGTATAGGGGACCCACGGGGGCATCGTAATTGAAGTAAACTTCTGTAGTAGTTGTAAATATGGTTGTTCCCTTCGTGAAAAACTTCGCACTGTCAAAATCTTCACGTTCAGAACTGCTGCTATTGCTTTCTTTTTTATTTTCTTCTGTTTCTCGGCTACCGCGTAGTGCCCGACAATTCAGTATTACAATAAAAATAATTGCTCTATACATAATCTTCGACTTTCATCCGAGCCAATTCATTATATTTCAACTTCAGTCTTTTCTCTAATATTTTTGATTCCGAGCAATGTTCTAGAGACTTTCATTATCTGAAACCATAAGATTTAATTATTAATAATATAATCAAACATAACAAATATTATTATATACATCTTATTTGATCTCTTGTCCATTTGCACCAGAATTTCACAAGCAAAATGATATTATATCGTATTCACGATCGTTTATTCAAAACTAATCTAAATGCAAAGGATTCAAATAGGGCCTTGAAAATTTAATCACATATTTCAGTGTTTACCGCTGTAGAAATTGTTTTCAGCACATTCGCGATAAAGAGGACAAAAAATCGGTGGCTCGTTTAAATATTTTCTCTAATAGTAGCTTATTAAATTTTGTTATAATTATAGTTACATATATTTGAAGTAAATGAAGTTATTGTAAAATTATCTAGTTGCATTTGATATTATTAAATTTCTAGACTATATTAGAATAAAATTACAAAAGAAATTGAATAAAGATATTAACAAGAAGATCAAACAAACAAAACCGTTTTAAATAATCACTAACAACAATCACGACCACTGATGAGAAACTATTTAAAATTTCAAATGCTATCTAAAACAAAACCTTTAGGTACCTGCCACACCACGAGTGTAGCCAGTGCAGCAAAATATGCCTGGTCGGTCGCTAGCAACACACACCCAAAGATCATTGCATCAAATGTTGCCAGTGTCCATTCTTCTCCCCACCTTTAAGGAATATAATTATGATAAAACTAATGACTTGGTAATTTGTGCATCCATCAACATCTGTTTTGTTTAATAAAATTATTATTAATTTTATTGATATTATATTTTTTCTGCAACAGAACTTTATCATTTAAACTTCCGATATTACACTATGCTCAACTTTTACCGATAATGCATATTTATGATGTAAACGGAAACAGAAAACGAATCAGATGTAAACCAAATACATTTGTGAAGACATTAATATTTCATAACTTACCAGGTCACAGCAAAACAAGATGGCGCGCTGTTGTTAGGGTCATATAAAAGCGCGCTAGTGGCGCCACCTTCGCGCGCAGTTAATTCAACGTCAATTAAACGTTCTAGTATTGTTCTTTCACTAGCCACCCAGTTTAGCCCGTCTAATGCCTGAAGAAAATAAAAGTTATATAAATAACATTTTGGTCGATCAAAGGTGCGTTGCTACCTCGGAGAAATAGTTGTTTTATCTTAAAGTTGCTAATGGCCCAACGGTCTATTTGATTATACTAACCACTGCTAGAATAACAATTATGACAAATTATCGGCAGAACCCGTGTCATATTTTAGACCCGTTCTCAACCCGTGTCATATTTTACACCTATTTTTAGCGTTATCTTGTATGAAACTTACTCTTTCAAAGAAAGCTGCCAAAAACCTCGTAAGCAGGATCCTATTCGGCTCAGTACTGCCTAAATTACCTAAAACGGATGAAATTATTAATCTATTATTAATCGGTTTTTACTTATATTTGTTTACACTCATTAAGTTAACACTTAGATGTTAGTTTGCATAGTTCGATTAATTATTAGTGGAACTGATAAGTATGGGCAAATTCATATCGGGTAACTATATGAAAGTTAGGCTGTAATCTAACTCGCGATTTTCTCGCTCGCCGCGTTGTGCGATTATCACAGAAATGCGGCGAAATCGTTGAATACACGTTACGTTGCGCAGACGTCAGAGAATGACTAACG